>JADBJO010000154.1:591615-594115 GCA_016801955.1 Conus betulinus
TCATATGTAAACCGACAATATTTCTCCACAAAGTAAACTTGGTCACCCTGTCCACAACTTCGGTCCGTTTTAAACCATTTTGTAGATTTCTCAGTTTTACAATGGGAGTAGATGTGATCATCATTTTTGTTTGTTTGTTTGTTTGTTTTTTTGTTTTAAAGAAATTAGCTGTCAAATTCCAATGAACAACATAATTTCGACTTCATAGAAGAGCTGAAGACCCGAATGCCGCACTACAGACTTCAGTCTGGGAACAACGGTGTGTGTTTGTTTGTTTTTGTTTTTAACTAAGACTAGAAAAAAGAAAACAGAAAAAAAGTTTAGGGGGGAAAAAAAAACCGCGTATCTCACCACAGGCAGCCGCTCAGTTTGAAATATGGTGTACATGAGTGGTTGGTTGGGAAGGAGAAATGAGGGGAAGTGGGACGAACTCCGGTAAGAAAGAATGTTTAGACTTAGTTCTTGTTATTGGTCGTCTTCTTGTTCTTGTTCTTCTTGTTCTTGTATTTTCTTATTGTTTCTCTTCTTTCTTTCTGTCTTTCTGACTGTCTTTGTATCTTTCCTTTCTTTCTTTCCTTTTCTCTCTTCCTTCTTTCTTTCTTTCTTTCCATTTAAAAAAAAAATTTCTTTTCCTTTCTTCTTTCTTTCTTTTTGTTGATAAAGGATGGAAATAAAATTAAGCGGAATATATAAACATTGATCCTTTATCTTGGAAATTTGTAAATGTTTAAAACTTTAGCGAACTTTGCTGACGTTATATGCTAACAAGTTAAATGCGACTGATATTCCATTGACGCAAGAAAGCACACACACACACACACACACACACACACACACACACACACACACACACACACACACACACACACACACTGACTGACTGAAACCAGTTTATTGTCAGATTAACTCAAAGTTGTACTGACGCACACACACACACACACACACACACACACACACACACACACACACACACACACACACACACACACACACGTTCGGGAAAAACGTGTGTGTGTGTGTGTGTGTGTGTGTGTGTGTGTGTGTGTGTGTGTGTGTGTGTGTGTGCGCGTGCGCGCGCGTGCGCGCGCATCGTGTTTGAACAGGCTTTGTCTGCATGCGTGCATTCGGGTGTGTTTATGCATAGAAGGTACTCGTTAGGGAAAACATTCCGTGGGAGCCCTTGCTTTTGTTTGTCAGATGATAGATAATACCAGGGCGGATTTGGGAAATCAGTTGTGTGTATGTATGTATGTATGTATGTGTGTGTATGTATGTATGTATGTATGTATGGATATATATATATATAGATAGAGAGAGAGAGAGAGAGAGAGAGAGAGAGAGAGAGAGAGAGAGAGAGAGAGAGAGAGAGAGAGAGAGATACATAGATAGATAGATAGTGATAAACAATAAGTTGTCAACACCGCCCACGGAATTCATTTTTTATCCAAGCTTTCGCCAAAAGGCTTCTTCAGGAACCGATGCTACTTACATCCTGAGGGATTCTCTCACAGAGCATACACACACACACACACACACACACACACACACACACACACACACACACACACACACACACACACACATATATATATATATGTATATATATATATGTATATATATTGAATTATAAACAAATATATATATATATATATATATATATGTATGCATGTATCTATGTAAGTATGTAGGTATGTGTATATGTAAGTCTGTCTGTCTCTCTATGTATGCATGTATCTATGTGTTTATTATTCGCCTGTCTGTCTATCTGTCTGTCTAATCAATCTATTAGTAATATCAGACAGATGTTGTTTAGGTCTGTCTGTCTGTCTGCTTGTCTATCTAATTTATCTATAAGTAATATCAAATGTTGTTTATCGAACCAGATGCACATGAAAGTCTTGGCGGAAAATCAAGTGTGGGTGCTCGCAGTTCGCTTATTACCCAGGTCCACAGTACCGACAGTGAAAAGCGGTGCCGAAACAGTTTGCTGTGCTTGAACCATTGATCTATTCAGTAGTGCACACACGGCAGTAGCTCCAGCGCGTCGACATAGCTCATGGGGGAGAGAGGGGGGGGGGGGGGGGGGGGGGGGGGGGGGGCTGTGTTCTGCTGTTTTGTTTTGAGTTTTTTTTTTTTGGGGTGGTGGGGGTGGGGGTGGTGGTGGTGGTTCTCCTGACCTATTTGCCGACGTGTCTTAGTACGTTTATCCCGCCAGCATGGATCCCTCCCTCTGTGTGTGTGTGTGTGTGTGTGTGTGTGTGTGTGTGTGTGTGTGTGTGTGTGTGTGTGTGACATTAGGGGCAATTTCCATGTTGCTGTGCACAGGCTCTCTGTTAATTGTGCTGTTTTAACGCCATGCAGCTGCTTGGGACCTCAGAGTGTTTGTTTTCGAGTCATCCAAAATAGTCCATCTTCTGTCAAGAAAAGGCGGAAAAAAAAGAAAAAGAAGGCTCCCCCCCCCCCCCCCCCCCCCCCCACACACACACACATACACATTAAA
>JADBJO010000154.1:606615-611615 GCA_016801955.1 Conus betulinus
CTCTCTCTCTCTCTCTCTCTCTCTCTCTCTCTCTCTCTCTCTCTCTCTCTCTCTCTCTCTCTCTCTCTCTCCCCCCGCAATGCGGAAGCAAACAACATAGGAACAAAAGAATCTCATCTGACCAATATTAATGAAGAAAAAACAAGATGATGGTCAACGTAGGAATATATTTTCAACTCGTCGCTATATGTTGTGAATTGTCCCCCTTGGCACTAAGGTTGAAAAAGCCAATGCCAATAAAGATGTGTCAGTGTCTGTCAGTCAGTTTCTCTCTCTCTCTCTCTCTCTCTCTCTCTCTCTCTCTCTCTCTCTCTCTCTCTCTCTCTCTCTCTGTCTCTCTCTCTCTGTCTCTCTCTCTCTCTCTCTCTCTCTCTCTCTCTCTCTCTCTCTCTCTCTCTCTCTGTCTCTCTCTCTAGCGTAGCTTACTCTGGACCATATGTTGGAACTCACTTCCACCGAATCTACAAAATTCCACCGAATACATTAATAAACTTTTCAAGAAACATTTGCATGAACATTTTATGTCTCAGTAATTCAATTATTCGATTAAAATTATTAGCGCCCATTCGCAAAGTCTTCTGTGAACCATACTTTGAATACATCGTCTGAACATACAGCCTACTCTGTTAAAATCGCTCATCCCTACTCCCACTCTGTCTACGACCCCTTTTTTCCTCCCGCTACCTACCATTCTCTCTTCCCCACCCTCCTCTGACCTCTCTGTCTGTAGTTTTGTTTGTTTGTTAAGTTTCCTTCTGTTTCACCCATCCCCCATTTTTTGAGTACTTCTATGAATAGTTTGCTTATCATTGTAGAATTAGATTACAGTGTTGCTATGTTGGATTGTCAGTATGAATGATATGTGTTGAAATAATGTATGCATGACAAGGGACAGATTGTAAGACCAGCCTTTGGCCGAAAATCTTCATCCTTGCATATTAAAGATCAGTCAATCAATCAATCACTCTCTCTCTCTCTCTCTCTCTCTCTCTCTCTCTCTCTCTCTCTCTATCTCTCTCTCTCTCTCTCGCTCGCTCGCTCGCTCGATCGCTCTATCTGTCTGTCTGTCTGTGTGTCTGTCTGTCTGTGTGTCTGTCTGTCTCTCTGTCCCTCCAACTGTCCTCTCACTACACCCAATCCTTCCCCAACGCACACACACACGCACGCACGCACCCTCCCCCCCCCCCCCCCCCCCACCACACACACACACTCACCCACTCACTCACTCATAGTACATATAGACACACTCCATGACGAATTTAATGGTCTTATAAACAATTTAAAGTTTTTATTGACGAATTTGATTCTTTCTAATTCACACACACACACACACACACACACACACACACACACACACACACACACACACACACACACACACACACACAGACACACAGAGAACAGCAGAAAGAGAAAAGGAAGAAGAAGGAAAAGGGTAAATCGGATTTGAGATGATAGAGTGGGGAACCCCAGAACGAAGCAGTCTGTCGTTAAGATTGTCTAGTCAGACTATTTGAATCTTGTTCGAACGGTGGTCGTATCTTATTATCTGATTCTCGTTCGAACCAGTCTCGATCATAAAATAGTTTTGTCAGACTCTCTGCTTCTTGCTCAAACAATTCTTAATCTTTTAGCAGGCCTTGTTGTTCTTGTTCGGACCAGTCTGTGCATGAGGTATTCTTGTCAGATTATGTGATTCTAGTTCGAGCCATTCTTATCAGTATTTTGGTAGTCTTGCATTTTAAGACTGTATGGTTCTCATGTGGACCAGTCGATGAAAGTCATTGTGTAGTCATTAAGTGTTGTCAAACTCTTTTATTCGGAATGAGTCTGAATCATGCGATGGTCTTGTCAGACTATTTGATTCTTGCACAGACCAGTCTCAGTCATACGGTCGTATTGTCAGACAGACTAAAACTTTTTTTTCAGACGTTAATCGTTCAATGGTCGCGTTTGACTGTATTACGGCGACTGTATAGTCGCTTGCTTCAGAGGACGCATGAACTCATAGGTCACTGTAATCTGAGAGACGGGAGAGGACGCTTAGCTAGCTGGACCTATGAAAGCCTTCGACAGTAGGGTCATTGTCGCTGTGGTTGTCCGCTGATTTTGTCTCTGGGAGACAACCCTTTCGTCGAGCCAGGCTTTAACCAAGTACGTTAGTCTTTCTCGTATTGTAGACAAGAATGAGGGTGGCATGAGCACAAGATGTTTTAGTCTGAAGGGGATCGGCGAATAACGCCAGTGTTGAAATCATACGATTTGTTCATGTCAGCACAAATCAGATTTTGCATAACGCCCAGACCAGGTGAGCCTGCCTGTTTAGGAAAGGATATGATCCAAGTCAAAGATAAGTAAGTCGCGGCCCTGCTAAGACTACGAAAAATGCAATGAAGCCGGTGCCAGATGAAAGGTAAGAATGAGTGTGCAAGTAAGTAAGTGGGTGGGTGAGTGCGCGCGCGCGCGCGCGTGTGTGTGTGTGTGTGTGTGCGCGCGTGTGTGTGTGTTCATGTGCGCGCGCGTGCTTGTGGTATTGATCAGTTGCCTTCCTGATTGTGATGATAGTAGTGGTTCTGATCGCCCCATCATCATCATCATCATCATCATCATCATCATCATCATCATCATCTCTCTCTCTCTCTCTCTCTCTCTCTCTCTCTCTCTCTCTCTCTCTCTCTCTCTCTCTCTGTCTCTCTCTCTCTCTCTCTCTCTCTCTCTCTCTCTCTCTCTCTCTCTCTCAGAATCCCGTTTAATTTCATTTAGGCCAAGGGCCCCTTATGAGGGGAATGTGAACAACAAAAGAGCATTGAAGCAGCGCTAGTTCTGACTTAACAAAAAACATAACAATGGTGATACGAACAAAATTCTTAAGATGTGGCAGTTTCTCTGAACTTGTATGCCTTTGAAAGAAACATTGAAAGACCTCTAACAACTTCAACTGATTGAGAAGACATTAATTTAAACACAATTTAAATAAATACGGTTAATTATAATACTTAGGTTTGATGAACTTTTCACGAATACCATTAAGAACTGGACAGCAAGAGAAATGTATTTCATCTTCTTGTGCTACTTTACATAATGGACAAATCAATCCTCGTTGTTAGCCATTCTGTATCTATAAAGGTGCACTTTTAATTCTGATATTCATAATCGAAACCGCGTCGTAACATACTGTAAATGTCTATCAATACTAGCGGTCAAATATGGTTTCAAATCATGCACACTGCAAAAAATTGGTATAGAAACTGAATCTATCACTATTGTGAATGTGGTTAGACCATTTTTGCCATGTACAATCTATTAATCGTTGCCTGAAAATACTTGTAAATGCTTTGGTATTTGCCACTCCCTGATTTAACCAGACATATCCAAACCCATATTCTGTCAAACAAATACGAACTTTGGAGGGCCCGGTTATTTTTACCTGTAGAGTCCATATCTAGAAGCATATTGTAGGCTTTTCTAGGAATTCTATCAATACACATTTGCAATAATTTAAGCCAATATCGAATGCAATTAACAGCAGATAAAACAAATATTGGGTAGCGATTAGTTTCTCCGTATATCATATCATTCGGCGTACGTCTGTTTACACCAAGAAACTTTTTAGAGCAAATAAATGTACAGATTCGCAACAAAGTAGCAGATTTGTCTAAGCCCCATAATTCAGAGCCGAAAAGTACAAACGGGCTGTACTTGGGTATCAAAAAACCTAATGAATATCTTAAAGGATGTATTATTCAAAACATACATTTTTTCATAATACATAGGAAGCATTCTTTGCCCTACTTGCCAAATCTTTACAAGCACCTGTGAAACTCAACCGTGTAGAAAACATTATACCTAAATACTTGTATGCATTAACAACTGGCATATTAACATCACCATACACCCATCTTTCCTTGCACCAAGATAGCCCCCCTTACGAAACACAATGACATTACTTTTTGATATATTAACTTTTAATTGAAGTGTACCAGCTGCATGTCGTAAATTGTTCAACTGAGTCTGTAGACCAACAGACCAACAGGTGTTTCTGATATTAAAATAATATCATCAGCTAATAAAAGAATAAACAACTCTAAGGTAGCAAGAGACAACAAGGCACCATGCCTACCATTTTTAATAACTTCTACAGCTAGTTCATTTATAAACAAAGAGAAATAATAACTTCTACAGCTAGTTCATTTATAAACAAAGAAAATAAAACTGGACTACATGCATCTCCTTGTCTGACCCCAGCTGTACAGTTAATGAAATCTGTCAGTTTACCTCCACAACGGACTCTAGCTCTAACAACATTATACATGCTTTTAATACACCTATAGAGTTTACCGCATATACCATTTGTTTTGTAGTATTGGCCAAAGTATATTTCTATTGATTGAATCAAATGCCTTTTGGAAATCTATAAAAGCAACATATAGCTTACGATTACGAGAAAACTGCTTTTGGATAAGTGCCAACAAAAGTAAACATGTGATCCACGGTCGAATAACCCTTTTTGAATCCTGCTTGCTGTTCCCCGGTTATATTATTCTCATCAACCCATTCTTGTATTCTCCTATTAATAATTTCCAAATAGTTTACTGCTAATGTCACTAAGGGAAATTCCTCTATAATTATTGGGATTGTCCACATCGCCTTTTTTAAATATAGGGCAAAATAATTGATTCACACCAATTATCAGGGTACAAGCCCTCGTTAAATAAATTATTAAATAATTTATGAAAAAAATAGCACAGCCTGCTGTGTTGCTGTTTAAATAATTCTCCAATAAGACCATCTGGGCCAGCGGACTTGCCATTTTTCAGTTTTCTAATAGCTAAAGTAACCTCTTCTATGGATATTGGACGATTAAATGAACTATCTACATTACATCAACATTCACCACTTCTTCATTAACACTGTTACTGACATTCTGTTCTAAAGATTTTGGAAATGATGAAACCAAATATCGCTAGTTATCTTATTCTTTGGTTGTTTTCTTTTGGAAG
>JADBJO010000154.1:621615-626615 GCA_016801955.1 Conus betulinus
GTAAGACAACACCTGCACCTGACAGCGACGACAAGCCGCAACCCCATGTCATCAAGGCCTACAACCACACAACATGGGAGGGGTGGACAAGTCTGACCAGCACAGGGCTTACTACCCGGTTGGTCATCAGAATAAGAAGTGGTGGCGTTACCTCTTCCATTCCCTTGTCACCTCATCATCGTGCAGGCCTACATCACCTGGCAAAGGTCACCCCCCCATAATCCGACACCCAAGAAGACCTATGACCACCTGTGGTTCAGGGCTGACGTAGCCGAACAGCTCCGTGCTGGCTTTACCAGCAGGAAGAAAAGTGCTGGAAGACGGTCAAACGTGGCAGAGGCCCCCATTGCAAAGGAAACAATCGACCACCATAAACAGGTGAAGATTGAAGGACGAAAGCGTACCTGTCGTCAGTGTGTCAACGTGGGTCGCAAGACAGCAAAGGCCGACAGCCGGAGACGTCCTTCAAGTGTTCCTTCTGTGACGTCCCTCTCTGCCAGCACAATGACTGTTTCCGTGACTACCATGCGGCAAATACGGTAGAAACCATGGATCAACAATAGTATTCACCATATTGGTGACATGTGACAGTGGTGACACTTACCTTTCCCGCTGTGTGTGACCAGACAACACATTAGAGTGTAAATAATGTATTTTGCTTCTTTCTGTGACTGTGTATATTCCGGTGTGTAATAATCGTTCAGTAGCGACAAACACACTTTTTAGGATGAAAAACAAAAACTGTAAAGTTACCTGGCTGGCTGCATATTTGTGTATGTGACAATCATGTGACACTTTGTGACACCCCAAAATGGATTTACTGAACCAGGACTGCTGTTTACAAGTTGAGGTAGGCCACCCTTTGATGATTTATACTAACAAATGCATGCCGACAATGTTATTGTCTGTCTGGTGTATCATAGTAACATTGTCAACGTTTGATGTCCCATTGTTTTGTGACAAACAGGGTGACAATGACACCAACATGCATCCCAAACATGTGACTTCTCTGCATTATGAAATATGATGTATTAGGATTTTGCATACTAAATTTGACAGCCCTGCAGTGGAAACTTTGTCCACTACAGTCTTTCAAAGGCAGTAGGTGTGAGTTTTAGGTTAATTTTAAAGTGACATCAGTAACAACATCAGTTAAAAAAAAAAAAAGTCACTCATGTCTGTGTACTCGTATCCTACGACTGTCTAACCCTGTCTGTCCTCACTGTGGATGTAACCACCCTGCTCTTGCTTCCTACTTGAGCAAGGTATGACGCTGGACATAACATCAGTTGAAAAAGAAACGTATAGTATATGTAAAAGACAAAATAATCAAAGCACCAAGCAGATGTTGTTCAAGATTTTTTATCAAGATGCCTTCTCAAGCTCGATGCATCAAACAAAAATCATACCGTCATTTCATAATGATTTTTTTTTACAGCAACTCACACACACGCGCGCGCGCGCGCGCACACACACACACACACACACACACACACACACACACACACACACACACACACACACACACACACACACACGCGCGCGCGCGCGCGCGCGCGCGCGCGCGCAATTCAGTATAGTGAATTTTTATGCTCGAAAGAAATTAAGAAAACAATTATTTTGTTATATTTGTACCGTTCAGCTTACCAAATTAAGCTGTTTTTGTCATTTTACAAGTTTTTTTTTTTTTTTTTTTAACGCGCAACATCGGGCACCAAAAGTGAGAAGCCACAAAACGGTCGCGAATGCGAGCGCGGTATGTATATCGCGCGCTCGCGCGCGCGCGCGCGCGCATGTGTGTGTATGTGTGTGTGTGTGTGCGTGTGTGTGTGTGTGTGTGTGAGCTCAAACATAGGCTCAGATATTTCCGCGTGTCCATTATTCTTTACTCGTTGATTTTACTTTTATTGCAGCTTATTTCCTTACAGTATTTTCTCATCACTTTGTTTTTCTGCCCATCACTGGCCGCTTTGGGATGCTGTTACATTCTGTATTTGAACCCTTGTGGTGGAAATATAAGAGAATTGTAGGTGGTATGTCTCAGGTGGACAGGCGACAAACGGTTCTGCTTTCAAGGCGATTTATGATGGTCCACAAATGCTGTTAGTAAAGGACTGAGTATTTATAACCTAACGCTCTCGCAGATGTGTGTGTGTGTGTGTGTGTGTGTGTGTGTGTGTGTGTGTGTGTGTGTGTGTGTGTGTGTGTAAATGAAGATTGCAATTGTAAGTATTCCGTTCATTGAGAGCGCCATTCTTGAACTGACGTTTACACAGCACATCAGTGTGAATTTTATCTCAGTAAAAACGAAATGATCATCACATTAATTGTTTTTAATCACCTCTCGATGTTTTGTTTTCAAACACAACCACTGTGAAGCATGAATATATATGCCCGATGTCAGTTTATCCACAAATTTATTAGTGGATGACATCCTTCAGAAGTGCAGGTGTTATCTACACCATGTAACTATTCAGGCTAGTTTGGAAGGCATTATTTATACTAGACAGTACTCAGTTTAGTCCCATCTTGTTCCCAAGATCGACAACTCCACCTTCGAATACAGCACAGCCGTGTTGTCCGCAGCTCACACGAATTGATCTTCTTGCCATATTGACAGTGGATATGTCTTGATTACCATAGCCATAGGCGTTTCGAGTTCGGTCAATCCATAGGAGGGCGTTGCCCTATCGATCGCATTTCCCTCTTACCAGGACTTCTGAATGTAGCAATTGAAAGCAGTGAAAACTGGATGAGCTGCGACTTTCGCGTCCCTCCCCTCTCTTTCCTAACTCCATTTGCGCTCACACCAAGGACACAGAGGTATACAACCTTGACACAAGGTGTGACCGTTTCGAGCTGAGAGGAATGGCAAAGTAGTATGATTATGGTCTTGAGGGCTGATGGATAGCTTTGCCAGTCCTCTCCGATTGGTTTCCAGTCTGAGGATGCTAGGGCTATCTTGTTCTGATTTGGGGTTAAATGAGCATGTACTGGCGAATGGAAAGAACAGTAAAAACACATACTTATCGGAGTTTCAACCCGTGAGACAACAACAACAGACTTAAGAGTGTTGATATTGTAGTCACACACACACACACACACACACACACACACACACACACACACACACACACACACACACACACACATATATATACACAAACGCGCGCGCGCGCTCGCACCTTTGGTGCCCATTGTTGTGCGTTAACAAAAAAAAGTATCGTGAAGTGACACAAATAGCGTTATATGGTATGCTTAGCGGTACAAATGTAACGAAATAAATGTTTGTTTCTTTTTTTTTTCTTTATTTCTTTCGAGCATAAAAATTCATTGCACTGCATTAGTGTGTGTGTGTGTGTGTGTGTGTGTGTGTGTGTGTGTGTGTGTGTGTGTGTGTGGAGTTGGGCTGTAAAAAATCAATGAAATGACAATATGATTTTTGTTTGATGCATTGAGCTTAATAAGGCATCGTGATAAAAATCTTGAACAACTTTTGCTTGGTGCTTTGATTTTTTGAAAAAAAAAATCATCTTAATGAAATCATTGCGCAATTTTTTGTACGTTTTTGTTTTGTGGTACATTGAGCGTTAGAAAACGACTGAACAAATTAAGCTGGGTGCGTTGAGCGTTAAAAAACAATCAGTATGAAGATTATAGAATGGTTTTTTGTTTGTTGCGTTGTAGGTTTAGAAAACATCATAACAATAAATTGACGGACTGGTGTTTGTTTCATGGGCTGATACACCGATCAGTTCTTGCTTTGCGACGGTACCTGTCGAGTTTGTACTGAAGGACAAATGCATGCTTTCCTTTTTTTTTTTTTTCCGTGTATACTTCCGTCACAATTCTTTAAGTCTTTGCGATAGGTCAGGAATTTTTCTCTAGTGGGCCATACGTCATAAAATTATCTTTCGCGCTTCCATGCTCTCCTATTCTCACACACTCCCCTCTCTTGCCCTCGTTTCCTCAGCCCCTTCCCGCCCTTTCTCCCATCTGCCTCCACGTAGTATTTTCCGCCCCCTCATTTTATAAACGGCAGATGGAGGGGGCAGGGCGGGGGGTGGATTTCCGGTGGTTACTCGAGTATCCTGCAAGTCAGATATAACAAGAGCTCCGCAACAACATGGAGAGGAAAAAAAAAAAAAAGGAAACTGTCAACCGTCCTTCACCGAAGGAGGCTGTGGCGTGGCTTTGTTGCTTGTCTGAAATCACAGCCGATAATGGATATATGGTGACAGGCATTGTACACTGTTGCGGTGGATCAGTAGTGAGGGAGTCCTTTTTTTTTTTTTTTCTTTCTTTTTTTTGTCGGGTTTTGCGAGTACGAATCCCCGCTGGCTCCGATGTGTTTTCATAAATGCCGCCCTTTTGGCTGTATTTACAGAAGGGAATTTTTTTAAAGCAAGTCGGTATCAAAATGACTGACTGCACATCTGCTAAGCACACTAATCTTCGGTGCAACCTTAAGGTGAGAAGTGAGCTGTCTGGGCGTGAATAGTGTACAAAATAAAGTAATTAGCCTAAAGAAATCAGAGACATTTCTTGTTCAGGAAGAGACACTACAAGCTAGTCGCTGCTGAATCATACATTCCCGTCTGATTGGAGTGTATATGCTGGCTGCTTCTCGAGTGCCGGATACTGTTATGGTGTTTCCCATCTGCCCCTGACTCCTCGCCCATCCTCTCAGCCACCCCTCTCCCGATTCACCCTCTCTGTCACCGTATACGGTGTCTTGGGTCATGGACTACGGAGATATCGATCGCAGGAACAGTCAGAACAATCACCCAACACTCTCTCTCTCTCTCTCTCTCTCTCTCTCTCTCTCTCTCGCTCGCTCGCTCGCTCGCTCGCTCGCTCTCCCCCCCACTCCCCCCCCCCCCCCCCCCCCCTCTCTCTCTCAACGGCCGAAGTTTACATCCACTCCGGTTATCCCACTTTAACTCTTAACGACTATCAGCACAGTCTTTGGCAGTGGTGTGGAGAGTTGTAGACCGACA
>JADBJO010000154.1:631615-634115 GCA_016801955.1 Conus betulinus
GACACGGCTGATTGTGTATGTGCTCCCTTGGCACCAAATGCAGAAATTTCACAGTCTAGTGCTCCCTTGGCACCAAATGCAGAAATACCACAGTCTAGAATTCTGTGATACTTTCACCCCAAGGGTTCAAAAACAGAATCCAACAGCATCCTGAACCAGCCAGCGAAGATGTAAAAAAGTAAAACGTGAAGAAAGTGTGTAAAGGAAATGAGTAGCTGAAAAACTAAAATCACTATGTAAACAGTATCAACTGTAGGGAAAAATCTTTGAGCCTATGCTTGAGGGTCCATTTAAGGATGCAAGGGAGGAAAAAAAGTGCCAAGAGTCAGAATGGTCAGCTCTGCTGTTTCGATAAGCCAAGCATTGTCAGCAGCTAAGAATGTGTGAAACCAGCCTTTACTTGGATATGTTGAACAATTAAGTAATGGGAGAAACATGTGCAGGATAATTATTCCACCGTCATTACGTGAATGACTTGGCTGAAAAAAAAAAGTAATGATAGTAATAAAAAAAAAAAGAAGAAGAAGAAGAAGAAGAAGAAGAAAAAGAATAATCATAATGGAGTATTTCTGTACCGACACAGTAAAGCACTAAACAATAGCAGTATAGCCTCCAATATACTAACTTTTACTCTTGCTTGCACATACCTGGTATCCTGGATTAGTGTGCAGAATTATTTGGCTCACAATAAAGTATCTCTGATGAGTCATGATCATGTTTTGTGTTGATGACATGTGTACCTCCGTCAAGGCGATTTTTTTTTTCACTCGCCACTGTTGGTCTGTCTGCCAGCAAGATACACACACACACACAGCCGCGCGCGTGCGCGGGAGGAACAGTAGTCCCGATTTTGAAAGATGGATAAAGGACGATTCCATGAAATGTTTAAGGTCCATTGCCTGTTCACCAAGATGATGCGAAAACTACTGAATAATGTTAATGAAAATTGAGAAAGGTGGACTCTCTGGCTCAGAGACGGTGCCAGTAAATTTTTGGTGCGGGTCTGGATCAAAGGGTGGATTCAGGATCTATTCGACCTTGGCGGAGGTCTACGTTTTCCCGAGGGCTCTTCTTCTTGTTAATGTTATTCGACCCCTAATACCTTTCTTAGAGCCGGAGGCTTAAAGGTTCAAGTTTTCTCTCTCTCTCTCTCTCTCTCTCTCTCTCTCTCTCTCTCTCTCTCTCTCTCTCTCTCTCTCTCTCTGTCTGTCTTTCTGTCTTGTCTCTCGCTCTCTCTCTCTGTCTCCCCCATCCTCTCTCACCCCCGTCCCCTCTGTCCGTCCTTCCCTTCGTCCTTCCACCCTTCACCCCCTCTCTCTCTCATCATAAACTTGAATTCCACAGGGTATTTCTTAGAAAAGAGCGCTCGACAGTGAGAACGGTTTTGCCTTGTACAGACAGTGCACTTATCGTTATGCATCGTGTTCCAGCCTAATGCATCAGTCGAAAGGGGCAACCATCGTGAAGATATGAAGACAAACTTTAGATTTGGTGTAACTTACGATCTTTTTCTTTGCCATGAATCGTTCTCGGAACGTCAAGTCAAGTCACAATTTTATTTTTAGATGGTACATTGATAAGCAGTATCAGCTTTTTTTTTTTTTTTTTTTTTTTTTTTTTTTTTAACATCAACCCATCTGCAAAAATAAAAAAAAAAAAAAACGAATAGAGTGAATATAGACAAGAAAAATATAAGCAAGCGTCCGAATAAAGAAAATAGGCGCAAAGTAAAGATCGCACATGCCTGCTATCTAGAGGTGCTGAACTGAGAAAAAGATGTTCACTTTGTGTTAAGTTGCACTGCCTTGATTAATCACTAGGAGTTCATCCCAAAAACATGATATTAGACACTTCTTTGTTAGCATTTTCGTTGTTTTTATGATAAAATCCGTAAACGAAGGCATTCTGTGAAAAAGCTGTGTTGTTAGATTTTGCAAGGTACGATTTTGAAGTTTTGGCTATGTGGTATGCAGTGAATTATTCTGGTGTAAGATAGGAGAAGATTGGTGGAGGGGAGGAGGCAGGAGGGGAGATTACATCCCTCCCCTTCTTCTTTCTTTCCTTCCCTTCTCTCTCTCTCTCTCTCTCTCTCTCTCTCTCTCACACACACACACACACACACACACACACACACACACACACACACACACACACACACACACCACACACACACACACACATACATACACACACACACACGCGCGCGCGCTCTCTTTTAGACAACACAGTCATTTTTTTTCATGTTCTTTTGTTTGTTTTTCTTCGCTCCATCTCGTATTGATCTTCTCTTCTCATAGCTCTCCTTCTCATCGTCCACTTCTGTCTCCCTGGTTATTATTATTTTCTATATTATTTATTTTGTTTGAATTTGAATTTTCCTTTGCTGACATAGGCTACGGGGGGGAAGGAGGATGGAAGGGGGGGGGGGGGGGGGGGGGGGGGGGAAGGAGGGGGGGGGGGGGGGGGAACCTCACGGGGAACCTACATGGTACGGGAAGAA
>JADBJO010000154.1:636615-641615 GCA_016801955.1 Conus betulinus
TCCGATATTCTTATGCAATTTTGTTGTTGTTGTTGGCTGTTAATAACACTCTAAATGGATATTTGATATGAATGAGTAAGAAAGAATTTCTTTTTTCTGTGTGATTAGTCTTATAGAAATTGTGATGACCAACATATATATTTTAATCAAAGATGTCCGTCCATTTCGGCTTTTTAACGCTTATCACATAAAAATCCCTCGACATGTGAATTTAGGGTGTATTTATGTTACATCTTATGCGTGACTCCCACTTCATCCCCAGTTCCCTTCCGTATGTCTCACGCCAGATCCCACCATTCTCCTCCCAGCTCTCACCCTCCAACCCCCGCCTTCGGTCTGTCCTTTTTTTTCCAAAAAGAAACAAAACAAAACAAAAAGAAACTTCTTTTATGATATATCAGCAGATTTCTTCTGTAAAGCGAAAAACTATCTAAGTCGACCTGGTTTGACATTTGAAGTTTAAATCTCTCTCTCTCTCTCTCTCTCTCTCTCTCTCTCTCTCTCTCTCTCTCTCTCTCTCTCTCTCTCTCTCTCTCTCTCTCTCTCTCTCTCTCTCTCTCTCTCTCTCTGCAGATCTGTTTGTATTCACCTGTATTTTTGTTTCTCCACTTCTGACTCTGACACCACTATTTCGCCTTTCCCTTCTGTCACCGCCTTTCTTTCCATCGCTGTCTCACTATACCTTTTCGATCTCTATCACCTGCTGTCGATGTCTCCCATTTTTTCTTTACCATACTTCTGTCTGTCTGTCTCCCCAGCCCTCTCTCTCCTCTCTCTCTCTCTCTCTCTCTCTCTCTCTCTCTCTCTCTCTCTCTCTGTCTCTGCCTCTCCGGGCGCATGCGTGGACAGTATTCAGGAGGATTAACACTCAAAGAGCTCTGCAAACTAATTAGAAGTAGGAATGCCTATTTGACTGCTAAGGTTTTACAACATGTGCAGATGTGGATGAGAGTGCCAGGAAAGTCATGCCAGAGGCTCCACTAATCTTTAGACCTGTATGTGGTATTTTCACCTCTGTCTTCATCTACTTAATGGCTTGAGAGTAAGATGGAAGAAAGCCATGCGTTTACCGCCTTGAGGGCTCCACAGCAGAGGTCTCTTGGTGTCGTGGTAGGAGTGTTACTGACACTTTTGGCCATGGCGTTGGGTAGGGGTAGAGTTACCACACAGATGTAAGGACGTTAAAAAGAAACCCGGACCAGTTCATGATATGTACACACGACAGTTACGACTGACCTCAGCTGCGAAGAACAGCAGTAAGGACACCCGTAATTTTTCTGGTTATCAGTCAGCAAAAAAAGAAAGATTGAACACTGTGAACGACGTGATGGACCTTTTGTTGAAAATGGATCATGTTTTGAATACAAAGTTTGACGTTACGCAAGGAGACTTCAAGGACTAAAAGAAAAAATTCAAAGCCTTGAAATGTGAACTTGAGGAGAAGGTACCTTCGTTAAGGCATGCAAACAAAGCCCTGTAGTGTGAAACTGATATTTTGAAAACTAAAATATCAAGATCTTGAACACAGAACTGATGTCCTTGAAGACGGATCAAAGCAAAACAACCTCATCACCCTGGAGTAACCTTAGTGGGACAGCGGAACATGGCAGGACTGTGAAGGCAGAGTCAGGCAAATGGTTGTTGACATGTTACATCACACAGGTTAACGCAAATTGGACCATGTGCTTCATATGTCCTCTGAAAAGACTGACCGATGGTGGCAAGAAACACCTTTTCTTTACAGACACAGACGACATTCTGAGTGCTAGAGATAAGCTGAGGGGAACGTCTACTTCAGTTAGAAAGGATTTCAGCCGAAGACTCTGAGAAAAAAGGAAAAATTGGGGTCCTTAACTAAAACAAGGCAAGAGAGACTGGTAACAGAGCTGAATGGCATCAAATTTATCTGGAAAGCTTGTTCTGACAGGACAAGTTTTAGGCCAACCGAACGTGCTAAAAAAGAGATCCAGGCTATAGAAATCCCACTTTTGCCAAAGTACAGTTTTCAGTGGGTAAACAAGAACAGGATATCACCAGTCGAATATGTGTCAAAAAAACAGGGCCGTGTATATCAAGCGCTTTAACAGAGCTGAATGGCATCAAATTTTATCTGGAAAGTTTGTTCGGACAGGATAAGTTTTAGGCCAACCGAATGTGCTAGAAAAGAGATCCAGGCTATAGAAATCCCACTTTTGCCAATGCACAGCTCTCAGTGGGTAACACGGAACAGGATATCATCAGTCGAATATGTGTCAAAAAACAGGCCGTGTATATCAAGCGCTTTACTTGTCCTGTAAGTTTGGAATTGAGAAGAAAATGGGTCGCGCTCATAAAGGGGCCGCTTGGAAGTATTTTTTAAACTAATGCTGACGTTACTAAGAATGGCTCAAATGATGTGTATGTAAAACACTATAAGTTTTCTTTCCTCACATTGTTCAGCACTGGAACATCACCAGTGTTTTATCAAAATTGAACGGTGAAGATTTTACTTTGTAGCTTTCATCTTTTCTTTTTTTTTTTTTTTGTAGAAATGTTTGTTGACAGCTTTTATTCACAAGCATTTCCGAGTAACACAGCATTTTGGATACAGGGAAGACGCTCTGGGGGAATCCACTGTCTTGTCAAAAACGGAGTTGCTTACTTGTGTAAGAGAAATCACGGTTGAAAACTGAGGTTCTTTTGTTTTCTTTGGTGTGGGGGAGACTTGAATAGTAGGCAAGGAGATAAGTTTCCTATGACTGATAAATGTTTTTTTCTTTCTTAGTAATGTTACAATAAATGATGTGGGTAAATGAAGGAATTAGGCTGTGAATTGGACAGCTTTCGTGTGAATATACGAAAGCTGAATGATTTTTTGTAGGGTGAATTGGGAAGATAACCTGTTCACATACTCTTGCGTATTTTCAATAGCTTCAGTTGAAAATTGATTTGTGTGGGGGAAGACAGATCACCATGTAAGGCGTAAAAATGGTATGTTCCTTTTATGAAAATTGGAAGCATGCAAATGGCTGCAAATGTTCCCACAACTACAGAGAGATATAGGTTTTCTTTTGTTTGTTTAATCAGGGTTTGTGATCGGTTTCAAGATTTGCGAAAAAACATTTAGACAGAGAATCATTGAATGTGATGAAATGAATGGGACAATCTATTAAACAAGTGAGAGAGATAAACTTAACAAAAAGTTTGAAAACAGTTATGTAAGGGAGTCATGCATGTCTATCAAAACGAATATAAACTAGTTAATAATGTCCAAGCTAAAATTGGGGTCTGGGTTTCACCTGTATTCATACCTTCTTCAAGATACACGGAAGCCACTGAGTCACAGTTGTTATGTTCATTACGTAAAACTGCTATTGAGTATGTTGTGTACAGCTTACAGTCATTCAAAAAAGGAACTAATTCCCCAAAATATTGTTGTAATCTACATATGCTTTGAATGTGTTTTTACTTTTTGATAATCTAGCATTGTAACAAAGCAGATCTTGTTACATTACTTGTAGAAACATTGTAGAAGCCTTTACAAAAATTCTTTTGTTATTGCTTAGTTACCATTTTATTATTTTGCGTTGGACAGGTGAATATCTATTTTGTATATGATTTTTGTTCTGACAGTGCTAATATGGAGGCCCCACCAGAATGGACTGACGGGTCTTCTGACTAAACAATTCATTATCCATCCTCTCCTCTGTCTCTGTCTCTGTCTCTGTCTCTCTCTCTCTCTCTCTCTCTCTCTCTCTCTCTCTCTCTCTCTCTCTGTGTACCTTCTGTGTTAATGTTAAATGCCATGCCTGGTTTCTCCCTCCCGCTCCCCCCTCCCTCAGTCTGTCTCATTGTTTTTTTTAACTCTCCCCTCTCTCTCTCTTAGATGACATGCCTTGCTTCTCCCTCCCGCTCCCCCCTCCCTCATTCTGTCTCATTATTTTTTACCCCCCCCCCCCCCTCTCTCTCTCTCTCTCCTCTAATGCCCCCCAACCCACCCCCACCATCTCCCACCCCTTCTGTCTGAGTTCCCTCTTGTACATTAGTTTTTGTTTCATTGGTATTATTATATATCAGAATTTGTATCTTTTTTCTTTCTTTCTTTGCTTTTCTTTTGGCCCCGAAGAGCTGGATGTAAAGAAGCAGCCATGCTTACTCCACTACCCTCTGGAAATAAAAAGTTCGTTCGTTCGTTCGTCTCTCTCTCTCTCTCTCTCTCTCTCTCTCTCTCTCTCTCTCTCTCTCTCTCTGTCTGTCTCTCTCTCTCTCTCTCTCTCTCTCTCTCTCTCTCTCTCTCTCTCTCTCTCTCTCTCTCAACCCAACGCTTCTGACCGTTTAGAAAAATCGGGTTTTTGTACATGCTGGGATGCAACAAGAGTTGAGTTCAGGGCGGTGTTTTATGCTGTCCCTCCAGGATTCTTGTCAACGTCCATCTTCCATTTTCCCCTATTAGGACAGTCTTTGCCAGAAGCCCCTGTTGGGGCAATAACTCTTGTGTTCGGCCTTGGCCGCTGAAGTGACCAGACAACGAGCTGAACATTGCCGGCTGATGTCCATCTCGCGTGATTTGCGTTTCTTATAGGAAGTGCGAGACAAAGGTTGATGAATATGAGCTACACAGTCTAATTTAATGAAGTTTAACCTAGTCATCATTTAGCAGTCTGTTGCCGTCCACTTGAAATTTGTCAACAACCAAAGAGAGGGATTGTTTGAAAATGTGAATGGTTTTGAATTTGGCTGTGCGCGAGCACGCACATGTGTGTGTGTGTGTGTGTGTGTGTGTGTGTGTGTGTGTGTGTGTGTGTGTGTGTGTGTGTGTGTGCGTGCGTGCGTGCGTGCGTGCGTGCGTGCGTGCGTGTGTGTGTGAGGGAGGGGGACAAAGTATTTCATGTGATGTATGAAGGAATGGTTTATACTGGAAATGATTATAGGATTTGTCAGATGAGTAGCATGCGCAATCGCACGCGGAACGATTCTCCCTGTCGTGGTGAGAGTTGTGTTGAGATATAGAATATACCTTT
>JADBJO010000154.1:649115-654115 GCA_016801955.1 Conus betulinus
TATGATGAATATGTTTAAAATGTCCCCTGCTCCAACCTTTTTTTTGCGAGCGAATACTTTGGCTTGGAAGCCAGATTCCCTCAAACTGCTGGCCAGACTGTCATGCGTACAGATTCGCTCAAACTGCTGGCTAGACTGACATACTTACCATGTGGGTAGAAATACCCATCGGTTCGATTGCATGAGACAGCTCAACCACCTGACGGACAAGTGGAGAATGTTCTCTCCTTTGGTCTGTCGAGCATCCAATCATCGACTGTCAGTGAAAGGATGATAAGTTGTGAGCTACAGTGCAGACCGAATGCGTCCTCCTTCCTCCCTTTTCACTTTCACATATTCCCCCATCCCAGTACCTCTGTTTTCCCTAGAACGGAACCCCAGCAGGGTGCTGTCAGTGTGCTTTCAAAATAAATCGTGTCAGTGGTTCCTGTCTCAGGCATGTGTGCAGAGTGTGTTTTTAATGGACCTCTACCATTTCTTGACATGGAATCATCTAGCAGTTGGACATCGGACCTGGACCGATTGCTCTTGAAAATGACGGAAACGTTTTCAGGCAAATCTACACCTCGTTGTAACGATCCCCAGCCTCTCCCCTCCGAACGAATGCTGCTTACAACACCAAATCGCCTAGCAGAAATTAATGCGCGTGCTCTGTGTGTCATTTCTGACAGGCGATTTGGTGTCGTAAGCAGCATTCGTTAAGGGTTATGGGCAGTTATTATTCAATCGTGGAAGCAAGAGTTACCCTGCTTGTTATTAACATAGAATATAATTTCACCTTTTTCATGGTTTTTTTTTTCTTCCAATTTTTGTTAATTTTACCGAAAAAGAGCACTACGTCCTCGTTGTTATTTGATCTACTACATCAAATCTCTCATTTAAATATACGTATGTATTTTCTGCCTTTTCATGACTTAATTCCACATGAATTTTAGCTGTAAAGAATACTGACCCTCATTGTTACGTGATCCAAAGTACTGCATCTAACCTCTAATTCACAAGTGTGTGCAGTTCTGTGAAAGCGATTTAATGTTCAATGGAATTAACTCTCATGGTCTGTTCCAAACCATGCCGAAGTGCATACTTCGGCTTCGACTTCTCTGGACCTGTGAAAGTCACGTGAACCAAGACATCTCGATGATCACACACCAGGACAAAGTAATTTCATAGAAAAGTCATCAGCTGTGCGCTGCATCTGTAAATTTGTTCTGTTCATATGTTCTGATCACGGTTGTGAAATTAGTCTTTCCTATTTTCAAATCTAACTCATAAATTACAAATTATCTCTTTGAAAACAAAACAAAACAACAACACACACATGCATGCACACACACACACACACACACACACACACACACACACACACACACACACACACACACACACACACACACACACACACACACACAGCGAACGAACGAACAAACCCCCACTTTTTTTAACTTCAAATTAAGGTACCTGAATAGTTTTTAGATCCTCCAACGTCCTATTGATTTTCCTTGAGCTATCATGGAAAACAAAAGTGGCATGATGTGTTTGAGTTCTGTGCAGATTGCCAGCAACAGTCCCTTGTTTTTTCATATGAAACGACCGGTGTACTAGAATTTTCTTTTCTAAGCTTATTAACCCTTCGTTGAATAGATTTCCAAAATGCCCCATTTTTCTTGAACTAGAATATGTGCCCTAATCTTTAGAATTTTTAGATCAAATTCAGCATATAGCCGTCTGTTCAATCTCGGTGGGCAAGCAGTTATTGGGAGGGACGAGGAGACAGGACAGCAAAACAAATGGCTGGGAATTTTTTAGCACTGTATTCAGTCTTGTAGATGTGAACTTCCTCGATTCGCGTTCATATGACGCAAAGAGTTCAATATTCCCTCTCGCTGGCGGGCAAAGTAGTACCATTAGTGAATAAATTGTGTCATTATGTCTGTATCAGCGTGCCGATGCGAGGTGAAAACCGGTAATATCCATCCTCTCTCTCTCTCTCTCTCTCTCTCTCTCTCTCTCTCTCTCTCTCTCTCTCTCTCTCCTCTCTCTCTCCTCCTCCTCCTCCCTCCTCCTCCTCCTCTCCCTCTCCTCTCTCACTTTCTGTCCCTCCAGCCCCCTCCCTCTCCTCTCACTTTCTGTCCCTCCAGCCCCTCCTCTCCTCTCACTTTCTCCCTCCTTTCTGTCCTCCCAGCCCCCTCTCTCCTCTCACTTTCTGTCCCTCCAGCCCCCTCCTCTCCTCTCACTTTCTGTCCCTCCAGCCCCCCCCCCCCCCCCCCCCCTCTCTCTCTCACTTTCTGTCTGTCCTCAGCCCCCTCCTCCTTTTCTCACTTTCTGTCCCTCCAGCCCCCCCCCTCCTCTCACTTTCTGTCCCCCGCCCCCCCCCCCCCCCTCCTCCACTTTCTGTCCCCCCCCAGCCCCCTCCCCTTTTCTCACTTTCTCTCCTCCAGCCCTGTCCCTCCCCCCTTCTCTTCTCCTCTCACTTTCTGTCCCTCTGTCCCCCCCCCCTCTCTCTCTCACTCACTTTCTGTCCCTCCAGCCCCCCCCCCCCCTCTCCTCTCACTTTCTGTCCCTCCAGCCCCCCCCTCCCCCCCCCCCCTTCTCTCACTTTCTGTCCCTCCAGCCCCCCCCCCTTCTCCTTTCTGTCTCTCACTTTCTGTCCCTCCCCCCCCCCCCCCCCTCTCTTCTCTCTTTCTGTCCTCCTCTTCCCCACCCCCCCCCCAGCCCCCTCCTCTCCTCTCACTTTCTGTCCCTCCAGCCCCCCCCCCCTCTCACTTTCTCTCCTCCACTTCTGTCCCTCCCTCACTTTCCCCCCCCCCCCCTCCCTCTCTCTCACTTTCTGTCCCTCCAGCCCCCTCCCTCTCCTCTCACTTTCTCTGTCCCTCCAGCCCCCTCCCTCCTCTCACTTTCTGTCCCTCCAGCCCCCCCCCTCCTCCTTCTCTCCCTCTTCTCTCCCTTTCTGTCCCTCCCCCTGTCCCTCCCCCCTCCTCTTCTGTCCCTGTCCCTCCAGCCCCCCCTCCCTCTCACTCTGTCCTTTCTGTCCCTCTCTCACTTTCCCCCCCCAGCCCCTCCTCTCCTCTCACTTTCTGTCCCTCCAGCCCCCCCCCCCCCACTTTCTCTCACTTCTGTCCCCAGCCCCTCACTTTCTGTCCCCCCCCCCCCCCTCCTCTCTCTCACTTTCTGTCCCTCCAGCCCCCCCCCCCCTCTCTTCTCACTTTCTGTCCCTCCAGCCCCCCCTCCCTCTCTCTCACTTTCTGTCCCTCCAGCCCCCCCCCTCTTCTCTCACTTTCTGTCCCCCAGCCCCCTCCTCTCCTCTCACTTTCTGTCCCTCCAGCCCCCTCCTCTCTCCTCTCACTTTCTGTCCCTCCAGCCCCCTCCCTCTCCTCTCACTTTCTGTCCCTCCAGCCCCCTCCCTCTCTTCTCACTTTCTGTCCCTCCAGCCCCCTCCCTCTCTTCTCACTTTCTGTCCCTCCAGCCCCCTCCCTCTCTTCTCACTTTCTGTCCCTCCAGCCCCCTCCCCTCTCCTCTCACTTTCTGTCCCTCCAGCCCCTCCCTCTCCTCTCACTTTCTGTCCCTCCAGCCCCCCTCTCTCTTCTCACTTTCTGTCCCTCCAGCCCCCTCCTCTCTTCTCACTTTCTGTCCCTCCAGCCCCCTCCCTCTCTTCTCACTTTCTGTCCCTCCAGCCCCCCCCCTCCTCTCTTCTCACTTTCTCTCCCTCCAGCTCCCTCCCTCTCTTCTCACTTTCTGTCCCTCCAGCCCCCCCTCTCTCTCTCACTTTCTGTCCCTCCAGCCCCCTCCTTCTCCACGTACACGCGAGAGCGATGCTCGTTTGCGATGCTGAGGTTATCTTTGCTACCACGAAAATATTATCCCCCCACAATTCCTCTTTGCTGTCTCTGTCTGTCTCTGTCTCTGTCTCTGTCTCTGTCTCTCTCTCTCTCTCTCTCTCTCTCTCTCTCTCTTCTAATTGCGCGCGCATGCGGAAATGCCTGTTGATTTTAAACGTCAGTGCAGTATGAACTCGTAGCGAGAAAGTCTGTGGCATGACACGGAAGAAGAGTGGCGTTACAGAAGCGGGGAGAGACTGAAAACAACTAGGAGAAAGGAAAGGGAAGGGAAGGGACAGAGAGTGGGGGTGAAAAATGGATGGAAAGTAAGGGGAAGTGGACGTGTCTGTGCGTGTGTGTGTGTGTGTGTGTGTGTGTGTGTGTGTGTGTGTGTGTGTGTGCGCGCGCGCGCGCGCGCGTGCGCGCCCGCGCGCTCTGTTTCTTTCTCTTTCTCAGTATCTGGCCTATTCCCATTCCCCACTTTTAAATAATCTTATCTGCTCATTTTCCTCTCTTGCTATTTTCCCTCTCACTCCCCCATCATCCTTTGTTCTTATTTGCCCTTTGCGCTTATTTGTCCTTCTTCAATCCCCCTCCCCTCTTTCCATCATCCTTTCTATTCGTCCTCTTTCTGCTTCCATTCCTTCTTTCCCGTCGTCCTTTCTACTCATTTCTCCTCCTACTCACCGCTCTCCTCCCGCCTTCCCATCTTTTTGCTGGTCGGTTGTTCTCCTCCTGTTTCTCCTTCCTCTTCCACATCATCCACATCCCTCATTTGTCCTCCTCTTACTTTTCCGTCGTTTTTCACATCATCCTTTTCTCCTCAGTTATTCTCGTCTTTCTTGCGCTTAATCTTTCCCGGTTTTTGTTTTGTTTTGTTTTGTTTTGTTTTGTTTTTTTTTTTTTTTTAATCTAGTTTGTTCACCTTTCACTTCCTTATCTTATTTTCACTTGATTTGTCTTCTTCCCCTTTCCGCATCATCGTTTCACCTCATTTGACTTCCATCTACATCGGTTTTTTCCCTCTCCCATCACCCTTTTTCCTTATTTGTCCAAGTTCTTCCTCTTCCTCTTTCCGGTCACCCTATCTCTTCGTTTGTCCTTTTCCCGCCTACCCTTTCTCATAATCGTTTTTTTTTTTTTATCATGGGTACTGTGACCTCTCCTTTCCCGTTATCATCTCTC
>JADBJO010000154.1:659115-666615 GCA_016801955.1 Conus betulinus
ATCCTTCTTTGCGCTTAGTTAACATCGTAAATGTTTTAACGTTTAGTTGGCCTTATCCAGCATGCTTAGAATAATTTTCAAAGGCTTTGTCGACAGAGTTATTAGATATCAAAGTGCACCAAATATAGTAGTTGTATAATTTTTTCTTGAACAATATTGCTTGCAAGTCACTTCTGTGTAACCCTATCAGTTTTTAGTTCATGTTGTTTACAGTCAAGCCGACCACGAGGTTGTCATCTCGTCAATTGTCTACACTGTCGCCTTATTGGGTGGAATCTGTTATTGATATTAATTCTTAAGTGAAACGAAAAACAAAATCACCAAAAAAAGTTACCCCTCGCTTCACATTAAAACTGATGTGAAATCAGAACTGATGTTCATGGCGATCTCGCCCTCTCTCTGCCTCCCCTTTCTGTGCCCCCCCCCCCCCCCCCCCCCCCCTCTCTCTCTCTCTCTCTCTCTCTCTCTCTCTCTCTCTCTCTCTCTCTCTCTCTCTCTCTCTCTCTCTCTCTCTCTCTCTCTCTCTCTCTCTCTCTCTCTCGTCTCTTTTAAGAGGTCCCAAGACACATAGTAAGGCGTCTGTTAGGCAACATGTATATATACAGGGAAGGCAAGTATGTACATAAAGAAATAAATAAGGAAAGAAATCACCCAAACAATGTGAATTCACAAATTCATGCAAACATCTAATACGAGAGAATACGAGAGAGAGAGAGAGAGAGAGAGAGAGAGAGAGAGAGAGAGAGAGCGAGAGAGAGAGAGAGAGAGAGAGGTGGATGCATCCAGAAAAATGCTGACAGGGATGTTTTTTCACATCATTATGTTTGGCAAAATATTGAAATCAGGCCTCTAACAATGCACAAAAAAGTGTTCATTTACACACTTCATCTTACACTTCTAAATCTATTAGTGCAACTTGTCTTTGAAAAGAAAAAAAAAGATAAAGGGTATAAATGTTAAACAGTATCCATCAATGGTCTGTATGCCAGCCACCTAGTCAAAAAATCTGCATGGTTTAATTTCAAATATGCAATATACTCCTCAATTTTGTATCTAAATTTTAATTGTTTATAAATACTTGTATTTGGGAAGCACAATTTTCAGGCATGCGCATCTGTGGGAGGCACATTCTTTTGCTTTTTAATCAGCCCGGCTAGAAAACTTCAAGCAACAACTGCAAAATCCAGCAGACGACACGCAGAGCTTTGTGAAAGATAGGGACCTGCTCTTGACAACTTTCTTTCAAAGCTCTCAAGTGTCTCCCAGACTACTGAAGTGTAGATCTGTGAGAAGTCATTTCCATCCATGGTGATTAGAAGGCGGGCAGAAAAGCGAAATTTGAGAGAGAGAGAGAGAGAGAGAGAGAGAGAGAGAGAGAGAGAGAGAGTCGCATAATCGTTCTCTAATATCCAGCCCTTTCGCAACATCACACGCACACACACACACACACACACACACACACACACACACACACACACACACGATCCTCCTCCTCCTTCTAAGTTGAATTGTTTACTCTGAAGACTGGTGCACACTTCATCTTATACTTCTAAATCTATTAGTGCAACTTGTCTTTGAAAAGAAAAGAAAGACAAAGGGTGTAAATGTGCCGGAAGACTCGGCACATGTCACTTATGACAATAAGTGCCCGAGGTGATCTGTGCTGACGTTCACTGCACGTGCTGTCGTTGGCGACTAATAGCTACCCCGCCACACTACAATGTGCTGCAAGAAAACGTTCGTTCCGTTTTCCTCAGTCGAAGGTGACGCGAGTTCTTGTCGACTGTTCCTCACACGCTTTTGGAAGGGGATCTGTTTGGTCTTCGAGGGCAAGGAAGACACTGAGACCGACAGACACCCACTTGTTATCCATCTATGGGACTGGAAATCGAAGCCGGTTGACGAGGTACCGGGGAGGGAGGAAGAGAGCGATCACAGCAACGAGTAGCAGGCAAAGTTCAGACTTCGAGTTGCGCTCCGGCGTCGGAGACAGCGTGCTCGCGTGCATGTCTGTCACTGTTGAAGATGTGATGTGGAAGATGGAGAACGCATGATGAACATTGTGCTCAATGGATGGGAGAGTTGGTCCTTTTCGTGCTAGCCGCCTGCTGCTGCTTTCGGCTGTCGTCGAGGCGTTTTCTGATTTTCCTTCTTTTTTCCTTTTTTTTTTCTTGTGATTGTGAGGAACTCCATATGACAGTGAACAACAGCAGTGCGAAGGCAAACGGTTTGTTTTACCGATTATCCATGCTTAAAATGCAGGTGATGAAAGGAGATTGTATGTGATCTGCATAGATTTCTCCCGGCCCCGTCTGTCTCTGTCTGTCTCTTATCTCCACGTCTCTTTGTCTAATCTGTCTGTCTGTCTGTCTGTCTGTCTCTCTCTCTCTCTCTCTCTCTCTCTCTCTCTCTCTCTCTCTCTCTCTCTCTCTCTCTCTCTTCTCTCTCTCTCTCTCTCTCTCGCTCGCTCGCTGCTCTCCCCTCTGTATATGTGTGTCCGTCTGTCAATCTGTTTTTTTTTTTCCTCTGTGTTTGCACATGCATTTATATTCGTGTGCGCGCATCTCTCTCTCTCTCTCTCTCTCTCTCTCTCTCTCTCTCTCTCTCTCTCTCTCTCTCTCTGCGCACGCGCGCACGCGTGTGTGTGTGTGTGTGCGCGCGCGCGCGCGCCCGTGTGTGTGTATGTGTGTGTGTGTGTGTGTGTGTGTGTGTGTGTGTGTGTGTGTGTGTTTGCAGGCGCGGGCGTGCACGCACGAGGACTCGTGCATGTACATAAGTTTCCTCGAGCTAGCTGGCATGTATGTTTTTGCATTATCTTATGCGTGGACCTGCATGCAACAATCGCATGGTAGTTGGAGGCTGGAAACGAACAAATTTGTTCAGGAAAATGAACATAACTGCATCGATGGAGACTTGTTGTCTGTCGTTTCCGAACAGACCATCACGCTGTTTAGCTTAACCCTTGCAATGGAAGACCGGGGTGAAGAACGGAAGGGGAGATACGGTAGGATGGGAGACCAGTTTCCTATTTTTCGGTTGAATAGGAAACAAAATCTGGCCTAACAAAAACCATTAGCGGACGGAAAGAAGAGGAGGGGTAGAGGGGGAGGGTATCGAGGATGAGTGGTCAGTAAAATGATCACAAAAATTCCCCGACAACAAAACATGTCTGTGGCTAAATGGACAGATTCCTCATTATCCTGTTCTTTCCCACCCAGTTCCACCAACGCACACGCCTCATTGCCGTGACATACATCGGAAATTGTTTTCTGCTCATCCCTGTTCCCCGCTTCTTCCTGTCCCTCTGCAGCCCCTCCCTTTCCTCCTCCTTCCCGTCCCCATGACTTCCATTGCCCCGAATCCGCACCCACGCATTATCATTTTTCTTTTCGGGTTTTTTTTTTTTTTTTTTTTTTTTTTTATAACTTTCCACAATTGGCCTGCGTGAGTGAAGTGGGAGGTTACCATTCACTCGTTCGCTTTTTTCAGCATGCATGTGAACTCTTTGAGGTTGAGGTGACTGTTGCATTGTTATGAAATATGATCGTGTGATATTAATGCATGTATGGTACTCTCGCAGTAATTGTATATAATTACTTTCTGTGAACTATTTTGCAATCCAGGCACTGAACTTATTCATCTACTAACACGGCTGCCGAGAATTCCCAGGAAAACATGAAATGAACATTTTCTGTCAAACTTAGTGCATTGGTAACTTTGTTCCTATGGTGAAATAGTTGTCTTCCTTTAACTCCGAATCAGTGTAGCATATGGTACCTATTTACCGAGTGTTATTGTAGAAACAAGGGGCACAAAACAAACAAGGAAACTCCCCGTTGCGCATTTATCGTTTTGGGTTGGTTGCCTGCTTGTTTTGTTTTAAATCAAGAGTACACTTCTCGTTTTGTTGTTGTCATTATACATTCATCGTATTCGTTGTCGTGTAAACTTGGTCCAAATAATAAATGCGTATTTACCAACTGGACGATATCATAAACGTAAAAGTTGTTGATTATGACATGTATAAAAGCAAACCATATATATATATATATATATATATATATAGTACTATTCTTGATGTGTGTGTGCGTATATATATGTGTGTGTGTGTGTGTGTGTGTGTGTGTGTGTGTGTGTGTGTGTGTGTGTGTGTGTGTGATCATTATTTGGCTTTCAGTTAACTTTCCATCATTCAGTCCCGTTTCCAGTTTTCCTTGAACCAGGTTTCTATTTCTGCATGAATGTCCAGATTGAAATCATAAACGAGTGTCGACACGTACACAAGAAGTTTTTTTGTTTGGTTGCGTAACGACTGCGTGGTCAATAGCCATGTTGTTCAAGTGAACACAAAAGAGCAAAGGAGAGAGAGAACAGCCTCCGGAGAACCACCAACAGAATGACTGAATGGTACTGGTTAAGCTGTGTTTGACTTATACTATCGGTTAAACGATTTTTTTTTTCTGTTGACATGCATACACGTACATGATTTGGTTGACAAACACAAAACTAAGAAGTATTGAAAATAACAGATTGCTAGTTAATGACAGGATGATTGTTAGTACCACAATAAGAATTGAAAAAGAATGGTTGGTGATGATGAGTCTTCAAAGTTTGCCACGGTGCTTTTAAGTGCTGGTGAGTCAAAACATATACCTTGATGGTTGAATGTCTGACTATGATTATCATCGTTCTTACGAAAGAATCCAACTTCAGTGTCTGAACTATGATGTAGCTGTTTGGACTTATCTTCTTTAGATCATTACATATTCTGTTTCCAAGGATAGTTAATGTCTTGAGATGCCCACCCATCTAAAAGTTTGAGAGTCATGGAGTGGAGGGGGGGGGGGGGGGGGGGGGGGGTGATGGCGAGAAAGGGCCAATGTTTGTGCGGTTGCATGCGTTGTTGGGGTAAACGAACGGATATGTGTATGTGTCTGCCTGTGCATTTCGCTCTGTACACTATTTGATTGTTGACTTTGGCGTCTATTGATTCCAGAACTGTGCTAGTGCTGATATTGTATATCAGTCAAGGCCAGAGAGGATTCGGGATCAGCATGAACTTCAGAATGTTACACAACATTTCTCGGACGTTCTGTAGGACATCATTAAATCCCGAGGACAAATTGAATCATCTCATTTGAAATTGATCCAAATGCATTTGCCAGATCGATCTCACGATTCCGACGTTTGGATAGTTCGACAAATCACGATTCCGACGTTTCGACAATCCGACAATTTTGTCGGACCAACGAAACTTGTAATGTTTTATTTTGTGCCAATAGTTCGACACATCACGATTTCGACGTTTCGATAGTCCAACTTCAAAGTTAGATTGCCGCACGGTCTTCTTGAAATCACATTCGGGTATCATTGCTTTTTGCGACAGAGGAAGTGGGGTTAAATGTTGACAATACAATAGAGAGAGAGAGAGAGAGAGAGAGAGAGAGAGAGAGAGAGAGAGAGAGATTTTACTTTCAATATGTCAGACTAATGGGACTTATGGGAATTGGTGTCGGATTATCGAACATCTGAAAGTGGGGTGTCGGACTACCGATGTGTCGGACTATCGAAACGTAGGACTACCGGGCCCAGCCCGTCGTGTTCTACAGAGCCAAATATTCCCTAGATGCCTCTGTTCTGGACTGACAAATGTAAGTATCCATTTTTTTTTTTAGGTATCTAGCCACATTGGCAGCCTTGATGGAGGAAAAGATCCCCCCTCCCCCCTCAACGCTTGGAAATTATATTGGTCTGAACTAAATGATGTCTCATTGGGATTGCACATACCATCATCTATCATCCAGTGGCCGCTGATCTTCCGGTTCTTCCGCGTTGATCTTGTCATTGTCATCTTGCTGATTCTGCTTCGCTGGAGACGCTATTGTGCTTTTATATCTTCGCAGAGCTTCTCAAGCCTTTTGTTTTCATCTTCTCAGGCCGCCGTCATTTGATTCTTAACATTCCCTCTTTTTTCTTTTCTTTTTTTTTTTTTTTTTTTTTTTTTTTTTTTTTTTTTTTTTGATGATATCCATCCGTCGCTAACGTCTGGATTTTTGAGGACATGAATTCATTTTGGATTGTTTCACTCCATATGCTTTGTATACAGTGTCTCCAAATGTGGCCAGTGCGTGCTCCTGTGTGCTCTTCCCTATCAGCACATCCAGTTTGTGAACTATCTTTACATCTAATTTCTTACATTTCTCTTTTTACTTGCGGGTGGCAGGCTGAGTTTCTGGTATTTGGGTTCTAGAGGGTATACAAACTCCTCGTCTGCGTAATCCGCAGTGGTTTGAATCGTGGTTGTCCGACGTCTTATCTGCTAGCGCAGTGCGCTGCTGTTCTTTCATCGGAGAGTCTTCCTCAGCCCCTTTTCGTTATGAAAGTATTCATGGCTTGTGCAGTGGAGAATTTCCTCGCACAGACACACAGGAATTCCACTTGTTCTTCAGAGTCCCATTGTGGATTTCCTGTGGTCACTGGGTTTTTGGCGCCGATGGATTCATTTTTCATCTTTCTTCTTCCTTGCGCTGAACTCTGAAGCGATCTGAAGCGATCAAAGCTAAGTGAATTTTCGTTATTTTATTTGTTTTTGTTTCACCTGAAGAAGACCTAAGAGGTCGAAACGCGTTGTGTTTTGTCTTGTGACTCGTTTGTCCACGTTTCTCTGGGCGGTTCGCTGACATTTATTTAAGATTTGTTTAAATGTCATCACATAAACGACACTGAGGACATTTTGAGAAGAGTGTTGACACATAACAACAGGACGTCGGCTTCTGTATTCAGTATAATGGATGAAATAAAAGAACAAAACAAAACAAGAAAACAAAAACAAAGAAGAAAAAACAAGAAAAACGACCAGTGCGATGAAAAGGACATTCTATCTTATTTTTACCTCTTAAAGACAGCGGTAATTTTGTTTGTATTGAAAATGAGTGATTGATAAACGGAAGGATCGAGTTCTACATGCATTAGGCAACAGCGTTTCCAAACTCGCATGTCACGCATGATTTTGCGCAATACGTGAACCGCGTGGGAACATTGATCTCGTATAACATATTCATCGCTAACTATTCAGTCACATTACCAAGAGTTCGCTCACGATGGTATGCACCGTGTTATGCGCGATTTGGTTGGGTATTTGCGAAAAAGGTTTGTCTCGCCAGGAGTTCATAAAGTAATTTTTATAGTTTCCTGTCGTCCAGACAAACCAAACGGACAGAGAATGCAGGACAGCAAAAGTGACTGTCACTATTTCCCAACACTTTTACAAATAAATCAACTGAGCTGTCATCTCTCACACATTTGCTCTTGAGACTCATACACTTCTGCATAATTATTACAACAAAAAATAAAACAGTTGTTACAAACAATATTTTTCAATATAGAAACAAGAACGGTTTAATTTCTTCATGCACAGTTTCTTACATCATGCAAGTAAAGTAAAACTTTAAAGGAAAAAAAAACAGATATTTAAAAAAAAAAAAAGATGTTTAAAGAAAA
>JADBJO010000154.1:669115-674115 GCA_016801955.1 Conus betulinus
AGCCACTCTGGCCAACTGACAAACATAACGCCTAAGATTTCTGTTGTGTCGCTGAGGAAAGTCACTGGAAAAGAGTTCACTTAGAAAGAATTAAGTTCACTGGAAAAAGTTCACGGAGGGATAGGGGGTGGAAGGGAACTTGTGGGAGGGCAGGGGAAAAGGGAGGGGATAGGGAGGAGGGGGATGAAGGTGTGGAGGGTGGAAAGCAAAGAGTGGGAAGTGGAGGGAAGGTGGTGAAATGAGCTGGGAGGGGGAGAGACAATTAAAACAACAATCATAATAACCATACTCACAATGATCCTTACTTTTATCTTCCTCTACCACCATTATCATGAGCAAATTAATAATATGGGAGGGTAGAAAGGAAATTCAAAGCGGCGGGTGAGATGGGAAGGGGACGGAGGGAGGGGGATGGGGTGGGATGGGGGTTAGAGGTGTGCCCTCAGGTGGAGATAGAGAAGACCTAGCAGGAGAGGGGAAGGCAGAAACATGTAAGTGTGTGTGTGTGTGTGTGTGTGTGTGTGTGTGTGTGTGTTACGTGAGCGTGTGTGTGTGTATGTGTGTGTGTGTGTGTGCGCGCGCGCGCGCGCCTGTGTGAACGCGTGCGTACATGCGTGAGTGTCTGCGCGTGAATGTGTGTGGGCGCGCGCGTGTCAGCACGCGCGCGCACACTCTTGTGTGTAAGAGAGAGGGTGTATGCCTGTGTGTATGCGTGTGTGTGCGCGCGCGCGTGTGTGTGTGCGCACGTATGTATAAGAGGAAGACCAAGTAGGGAAAATAGGGGGTATGAGACAGAATGGGTGAGTGAAGATGAACAAGTGATATAAGAGGTGAGAAAGAAAGCCGGAACTGTTGGAGGCAGATGGCAAGAATGGAGGGAGGAGACAGGGTCACACACACACACACACACACACACACACACACACACACACACACACACAAGTGTGTGTGTTGTGTAGGAGGGGGGTAACAAACAGGATCATTTTAAAGTGATGGTGTAGCTGCTGGAAATTGAAGTCAAAGAATTAAAGTTGAGACCAGAAAGAGCCAGAATTGAGGGGTAGTTTGAAAAATCAAGAAAGAGGACTTAATTCAAAAAAGAAATAGTTACAATGAAGTAATGCAAGAATTATTATTATTCCGCCGGACAACAGAGACAAACAAATTACAAGACAAAACAGTGTGCGTTTCGACCTCTTTGGCATTCTTCAGACAAGATAAACGACATTCAGGACAATCAAGTTGAGAGGGGTAAGAGATTGCTCGTTTGTTTTCATTGTCCTTTGAGAATATATATATTTGACACTACATGAAATGCGATGTGATGTTTAGCGTGCATCAGTTGATCATTTTGGTAGTCACAATTTTTAACCGAGAACAGTGGTCCGTTTGACTGGTTAGCTTAGGGGAATGTTTTCTTTGGTATCATCCAGACAAAGGTTCCGTAGTTTGTTTCTGTTTGTGGGACAACTGTTCAAGGTCCAACGGTTGTGCAAAAGTCTTGTATAAATGTTAATATTTGTTCATTGCTCCCGCTTTTGTCACTGTTTTTGTACACCTATATAGCCTCGGTGTATACGGGGACTACTAATACAAGGCAAGCATGGAATTTCTTTTCATGTGATTTCTTTTCTTGTCCTGCGTGCCTCTTGGTGGTATGTGTGTCGGGTGAATGGACGCCTGCTGTGTGGATTTGGAAGTACGGGTTTATGGTTGTTTCACCATGGGAATAAATGCTAGGTTCGTTGTTTATCATTTTCAGTGAAGATTCAGTGAGCCTCGGTTGATATCGCCGTGAAATCAAAAGACGACAATGTTCATAGTCTCGTAGTAAGTAAACAGGAAAAGCAGTGGTAGCGTAGCCGCAGGTAAGAGAAGATAATCTACATACGGACAGAGCTCAACGAATGATTCTAAAGCTTCTTTCCGTCATTTGATGTTCTTCTCTTACTTTATGTGTGGAGCTTCTTTGCAGCCACGGGCAAAAGGAAAATGCTATTAATAATACTTTGGATAGACTCTTCTCTGGCTGGCTCTACATCACTGTGATTAATCCTTAGTGTTGTTTTCCGACCTCATCGCGTGATGGATGTGCCACTAGAACGAGTTGATTTTCAGTTCGAGGTCAGAAAGACTGACGAGCAAAGCTCGTTTTATGGTCGTATAATACATTAGTTCTTATCAGTTTTGTTCACAAGTATCTGTTGCGGTACAAAATGTTACCCCGGTACAGAATGTCTCCCCCGGTACAAAATCGGGGGTAACATTTGTACGGACATTATGGTACAAAATGTCAACCAGGAACAAAATTCACGCAGGGTGACATTTAGTGCCGACAGGTCACATGTTCATGCCTGTTGCGGAACCAGTTGTACAATGTGATCTAGGTGTACGACGAAGTGGAATAGAGAAAATGAGTATGTCCGAATGATGTTTGACGTCGAATTTGGATTCAGCTGCACACACACACACACACACACACACACACACACACACACACACACACACATACACACGCGCGCGCGCGCGCACGCACGCATGCACGCACTCACGCACGCACACACCACACTACAATTAAAATCAAAGATAAGAGTTTATGGCCAAAGTATGACAAAGTCAGTACAGGTTCTAATGGCGCATCTCACGGACCGCTCGTCCGTGTAAACTGCAGGCATCATTTAGATTATGCTGGAGGGGGAGGGGAGTAGATAGAGCTGCCCTAAAATGGCTTCTGTAGCAACGTTGCCAATGACCCCGTCAAAGGTAAGACGTCGGTGTTAAGACTGTCGTTGTGTCAGTATTATTGGTGACCACACAGAATGACTGCGCAAGACGTGTGGTTTAATGGGCGGAAACAAAAACAACGAAAAAAGAAAAGGGTTCACACACATAGGCCTTAAGCAGTGTCATAAATGTTATCCTCCTCTCCTGCTGCTCATTATCATCATTACTATGGTCGTTTTGATGTTGTCGTTATCAGTTGAGGAAGATGTTGTTCTTTCAGTATATTACTACTTTGATGCTATAACAAAGGCTGATACCATAACGCTGCTTCTGCTGCTGCTGCTGTTGCTTCTGCTGCTACTACTACCGCTATTGCTGCTGCTGCTGCTACCTCATGACGAGATGGGTATGAGTGGTAGGTGGGTCCTCTTGGGAATGACTTTGAATAATTTCTCGATGAGAATTATCTTAACTTTTCACCTACACCCTCTCTCTATTAGTAGTGTGGAAGGAGCAACTTTCCGGTACTAGTCATCAAAGAATTTTTATTTTTTTCCTTAGGCCTGTACTCTTAATTAAAAGTACTCATAGCTCCGAGATACAGAATTGAAGAGAGAAGTTCAAACATTCAACATTCGATTGAACAACAGGGAACTGACACAAGTTAAGTGCACTTTCACACATCAACTTTATTACTTACACATAATAAGAAATGGCATGTCACTTCCATAGACTGGATTTCAGTTCTCATTGGACTACCACAATGAGGGGCCCTTCCTCACTCCTACTTTACTCACTTGCACTCTGTGCAGCAAGCTTAAGTTGGCATACAGGGGTTCTAAGTTACACTGAATGTATATGGTTAATATACATCCAATCCGCTTGCTAACACCCAGTGTTGTAGCCAGAGTGGTACTCATAGACAGGTTCTCACTGTTTCATCATAAAGTGAGGGTAAGGGTCTGATGGGTTTGAGTCCAGGTGGTAAGCAAACTTAGCTTTGCTTCAGGAGAATAGTTGATCTCTCCTGTGGTGACTGCCCCACTGGTGTAGATTGGTTGTCTGGTGTCGCCCCGGTTTACAGTGAAGCCATGGTGTCTGGCGTTCCCCCAGCTTTTGGCAAAGTCCCAGCTTCTGGTTCAACCGCAATGTGTAGCGTGACCAGGATCCCAGTTCTGTGATAAAGAGAACTTGATCTGTAGATGAGAATCTGATGGCTGGTTTGTCGAGTGCCCACATTTACCTTTTCCTCTTTCTTTCAGAAGGGTTGTGAGACTCAGCCAGCAAAGTTTTCCCTATGGTAGAGTTTCTGCTATAACTATTAATCTCCACTTTTGTTTAAAGGCTAAGTTAAGCTTACAAAAGGGTAGGAGACAGTAATACAATGTACAGTTTTTAGTTAAACAACTCTTCCTTGTTTCATATGAATTAAATCACACTGGCTTGGGCTATACTTAGTCCAAGTACATATGTGGTGTAGACTTAAAGTCATACACTACAAATCATTCCAACAATCACCAGTATTTATAAATCAGCGTAGCAGTTTTTTTTATCTAGCACAGACATACTGTTTTCCCTGATCAAAATTAATCATTGAATTTATTTTAACAGACAGAACTGCATACTGGCAAAAAGTCAAGGTGCACATAAGGACAGTGGTCAGATTGTTAACAAAGAATCATAACCACTGGGAGAGAGCTTTTGCCATATGATGGCAAGCAACTACTACACAGAATAATCATTCATCAGTTTGATAAATGTTGCTAGGCATTTGTACAAAGTTACAATGTTAACACACACAGCATACATAAAATCAATACATAGATTCAAAAATGTAAAACAGAGTTCAAACTCACATTTCCTGGGAATGAACAGTGAATGAGACTGGAGGTCAAGGAGTACTAGGCCTTCCTAAGCGTCTCTTTTTTTTTTTTTTTTTTTTTTTTTTTTTTGCTGTCCCAACCTCTGCGCCACCTCAGAGGCATTGCACCCACGCCGCTCATTCCGACACCCGTCGTCAAGAGGCAACCCACCGGAGGAGGAGACACTGCACCGCTGCCGAGTCACTTCAGTGGTGTTCAGTGGCGCCTGTTTGATCTAACATACGCAGGACACCACCTACTAAGCCCCCTACTGACGACAATAATTGCTTAGTCGCGGAGCCGGCGTGAGTGAGCTCTCCCTCCGGAGGGCGCCACCACGTCCGTCCAACGACAGCCCCCATGGACTCGCCGATACCGGTGACCCCGACGGAACCAAACCAAGGCCACAGACGT
>JADBJO010000154.1:679115-686615 GCA_016801955.1 Conus betulinus
AAATGCATTGCTCGGCCAACAACCATTTACATGTGGCGTTTCTGTAGACACGCCGCTGGATGCAGGGATATCATCAGATCCCCACTGACCAGAAACTAATCATTGACAGTGAAAGTTTGGCTATTGACCTGTCTTGTAACTGACAAAGAGCATAATGCTTGTTTCTCACTTATTTTAAAGTTGTGTTCAGCAGTAATTATCAACAGGCATTTGATATCAGGTCGGTTCGTTGGGAACTTTTTGAAGTAAACAAATACACCGTATTTTCATTGCGAAGTAGTACTGTTCAATAAAACTCCTTTTGTCGCCGATCTGTGTGAGAGGGGGGGCTCCATGTTAAATGCTCAAGTTGTTCATAGCCCAGTCGACAAGGAACTTAGTAGTTGTGGTCACATGAGAGAGAGAGAGAGAGAGAGAGAGAGAGAGAGAGAGAGAGATGTGAGCGGTTCGATTGATCACACTTTCCTTTGGTGTCTGCAGTCTTTCATTATAGTCATATTTTAAGTCTCAAACTGTTAGCTGTTGACGTGCTGTCTTTCTTTACACTCGGTAGCACATGAGAAACGCGGCGCTGGTGAGAACAAAATGTATATAAAAATAACAAAGATATTTAATTAAAAAAAAAAGTAAGAGTAATAAGAAAAATAAGAACAAGAATAACAAAATCACTTGAAACATTGAGAATGCTAAGCCCTAAGGGGCTTTTACATTTTCAGTTAGACCAGTCTGACGAAGCTGGTCCCCGATGTCAAGCAGCCCCAGGACCGTGCTGGAAATGTTCTCATGGTCGGTCAGGTCTGTCACCTTCAACCAGGCCTGAGGAGGCATGAGAAATGGCGGCCATTGTCATTTCCCGTCTTTTTTGCACAGTGAATGTACAAACGTATTGTCAAGATCGTGTCACTTCAGCTGCTGCCAAGCGTCAGTTCCCATCCTAGAGTGTAGATTTAGAGCGGCGAAAAAATCACTCTGACAGGAGTGTGTGTGTGTGTGTGTGTGTGTGTGTGTGGGGGGGGGGGGGGGTGTCCAATTTCTTATTAGATGTCTAGGGAGTGATGTGTACCAAATCAATAACACTGGTAGAGAAAGATGTACAGGGAAGGGGCAGGAGTGGTGGTTGGAGTGGGGGTGGGATGAGGGATGAACAGGCGCCTCTTCTGCATTTGTTTTCTCTCATGTCTGCTGATGACGTTTTCTGTGGCAGTGGACTTCGTGTTTGTTAATTTCAATCCACACTCAGCTTTGCAGGATTTTTTTTTTTTTTTTTAATGATAATTTTCGGATCTTGGGGAGAGGGAGTGGCTGAGAAGGGTCGGAGGAGGGGGCTTGAATCCTTGGAATTTCCTCTATCCACTTCCTCCCTCCATGATCTGCGTTCAGTCTAATAATAGAACCTCCATCCCCTCCCCTCTCCCCTCCCACCCCCGCTATGATCCGCGTTCAAACTAGTAATAGGTTTTTTTTTTTTTTTTTTTTTTTTTCTTTAACAAATAACATCTTCCATAAAAAAAAGTACGTAGATTTTGACAGTATAGGTCTGCTACCATCTTTGCTCATTTGAGTTTGGTTTTATCTCATTAGATAAAAGTGAAATAAATACTTTTAGGGTTTTTGTCTGTTTTTGCATATTTTCTATTCCTGCATTGCATGCAGTTGCCTCTTGGTGAAAAAACAGAAAAAGTGTCGCCAACCTAGTTTCTGATTCAGCATCTTTCCGTTGAAAAACCCTTCAGTCGCGCACAAAAAAGTTGAAGATTCTATTTAAGGGCTAAATGTTAAGCAGGAAGTCTTGTCTTCGTGTTGAGGTCTACCGTTATCGTTGTTGTTTACCTTCAACGTGCTGCGACTGGTCTCGTTCTGAGCGTAGTGTAGGACCCGCTAGCCTCTGGGAGCCCTGTCAGTCTTCCCACTCACCGGTTGAAGTAGGAAATGACCTTGGTGGCTTGCAGTCTATGCCCACGTGTCCCCCGCCTCTAACCCACCCCAGCCCTTGTGTGGGCGAACGAGACGGATGGTGAACGATGGATGCTGACTCAACATTGATAGATATCTTGATACCCTCTCCGCGTCCTCGCCCTGCGTCGGAAAGGCTTAGTCAATCGCGGAGGGGAAAAAAGGGAATTGGCAGACGTCGGCAAAGGCTACCAAATCTTACTGATCGCTGTAGGTGTTTTCCAACCTATGTGGCCTCACCGGAAAAGCAGGGATCTGTAAAGGACCATGCATCATTCCAGATCAGACTGTAGCCGCAGCGTGCAATCAAAATTCAGTTTGAATTCTGTGTTATCGGTGTTGAAGTGTTCTTTACGGACATTTCCGAATTCTCTGTTCTTGATGTTAAAAAAAATGTTCATTACGAATATTTCTAAATACAATGTTGGCACTGTTTGTTTGTTTTTAAATTTCCAAAAGTCCCATCCGTTTATACAAAATCGTCTGTAATGTATTGTTATGCCTGTGTGACGTCTGAAGAAAATATATATGCGGAAATTCCCTTGTCTTTTTCCATTATTATCAAATTAGCGGGGCTTTGCATCGATTTATTTGTTTGTTTATTTATTTGCTTGTTTGTTTGTAGTACTTTGCATCTTCAGACATATACAGTCATATCATTGTGGAAAAGAGCAGTCCTGTAGATGGAGAAGAATTAGCAAAAGAAATGGCTTTACATCTGAATGTCTTCTGCACTGGAAGCGTGCCTGCATGGATGTATGCGCGCGCGCGCGCGCGCGTGTGTGTGTGTGTGTGTGTGTGTGTGTGTGTGTGTGTGCGCGCACATGCAAACTTGTATGAGCAGCAAAGAAAACTTTTTTCTTTAAATGTGACGCTGAACCATTTTGCAGAAGACGCGAATTTGATTAAGTCCACTACAGCAAAGAGCCCAAGTTTAGTTCCCGGAATACGTCATCCTTAGGTCATCTTTGGTGCGTGCCCCCGCACGTGCGCTCCTGTGTGTTTTGACAGTTAGATGGGAGGAAGAACTAGTGCTTTTGGGCCATTTGTGTTGTCATGACTTTTCTCACACACCGAGGAGAAAAAAAAAAAAAAATTCTGCACCCACCGGCACCAAAGCGCAGTCTGGCATTTCACAGCAACGGCTTTTGAGAGCACGAATAAACGCAATGGCAGAAAACGTCAGGAAAGGTCAACCACATTTGTTTTTCTGGCAACGGATTTTATGTTATGTTCCCAGATGTTCGTAGATCCATGTTGTCTGCTGTTAGCTAGATCTCTGTGATCTAAGTCGGCAAGCAAGGAGGGGACCATGGAGATCATGCACTGGGTTTGGCCGCATAATAGTTTACGAAAGAGGCAAGGTAAGGTAATGTTGCTTATAGCCCAACCGACCGCAAAGGGCCATATCAGGGCTGTCACCACGTTAAACTCAACTCAAAAATCATTCATTCACACAACTCTTTAAAAGACATCTTTTAAAAACCCACCCGAAATTTTTTTTAAAAACTTACCGCTGTAAAACCTCAGATCCGATTAAAAATGTTAATCTCTTTCAAGAATTCAAAGACCCCATCAGGCGGAACATCTCTGAACAAGATTTCCATGGAAGGCACACTTTTTTAAACGATTAAGTATGCGCATGGGTAGGTGACTGGTCAAAAAATAAAGACTGCTACAATAGCGGGTTTCCTGAAGATTATCCAATTTACGTTTTCCCAACTCGCCTACTCCATACTGGTATGACCACCTTCAGAGACCTCTCGAGAATTTGATTCGTCTCTTTTTACCTACCCACCAGTTTCGGTTTCGCCCATGAAGTGAACGTGTGATTCTCAGCGGGGCTCGAAGCAGACGAAAGTTCTCTCGAGTGTATTCACTGAAGCGACTCTTCGATGAATGCATTACAAATAGTTTTCTCTCTCTCTCTCTCTCTCTCTCTCTCTCTCTCTCTCTCTCTCTCTCTCTCTCTCGCGCGCGCGCGCGCGCGCGCGCGCGCGCGCGTACAAAACATATGTATGCGCATGCGCGCGCACACACTCACGCACACACGTCACACCACACCACACTACACACACGCGCGCGCGCGCGCGCACACACACACACACACACACACACACACACACACACACACACACACACACACACACACACACACACACACACACACACACACACGAGCACGCATACGCCATCCAGGATGGTCAACGGTTTCCAGTCCGGCAATTCTTCTGTACACAGGTATTCTCTCTCTCTCTCTCTCTCTCTCTCTCTCTCTCTCTCTCTCTCTCTCTCTCTCTCCCCCCCCCCCCCCCTATCTTTCTCTCAGGCTCGCTCGCTCTCACTCATTTTGCTCCTCCATCCATCCTTTCCTATCTCTCTCGCTTTAACTGTTCAATTTGAGGCCACAATGACCTCATGAAAATAATTTTAATTCATAATGTCATGTCATCTTTCCCCTCTCTCTTCTCCCCACCCCCTACCCCCCCCCACCCCAACCACACATTCCATTCTGCCCTCGTCTGCTCCTTTTCTATCTGCTATTTTCTGTGACTGTCACCGAGTCGGGCTGTGTGATATGATGCTCATCTTACGTCATAGGAGAACTGACTTGGAGAGGGTGCAATGCTTTGCGTATAAAAATACACCCGAAGGTGCAGGTGGGACCTCAACTGCTGAAACAAACCACTTGGGAGCAATCCTGTATCACCCTTGGAGGCATGTACTGTGTTCACATAGGGTGCAGGCACGTACAAGGCATTCCATTAAAACGTCAAGGGACATAATTGCTCTTTGGCAGATGCCTTTTGTAATGACCACCGGATGAGACACGACAGCCATGGGAGCGTTCCCATGGGTGCACCAGCCCATATTTCATGACTGTAGATCCCACCGGCAAAAAGCGCTACCGTCAAGCAACTGCCATGTGCATCCTGCAGCCTCACTCGATGCTGTTCCAATGACAGGTGAAGACAGTACAACTCCAGACACGACCAGGCGTTCGCCAAGAGGTCTTACGTGTACTCGGAAGAGAATTCCGGGTTACAGTCTTTCCCGCCCGCTGTCAATATGACTTTCTGTGGTCAGTAGGTCTCACTGTCACTGAGTCTTTCCCCAGAGTCGGCCAAAAGGCAGACAAAAAAAAAAATACACCCGAAGATGCGGGTAGGATCCAGTGAAGTACTGTCCTCAACTGCCGAACAAACCACTTGGAAGCAATCCTGCACCACCCTTGAAAGCCAGTGGGTGTGTTCACAGAGGACGCAGGCACCCACAGGGCATTCCGTTAAGACGTTAAGGGATATAATAGCTCCCTGGCAGATGCCATTGTGTAATGGCCACCGTATGACATCTTAGGCGACTGTCACCGAGTCGGGCAGTGTGATAAGATGCTCATGTTATATCGTAGGAGAACTGACGTGGAGAAGGTGCATAATGCTTTGCGTGTTGGAAATGAACATGATTGACTGGAGAACTGGCTTCGAATCAATCCACTGAGCGCGTCCAACACAATTACTGGTATTTTCGTTACCCACCGTAGTGTGTTTGTGAGTTGTTCACTTGTGGTGTCAGTCTGGTGGTGGGTAGCCCTCTTTCAACCCCCGCCCTCTCCTCTTTGCCCCCGTCCTCTGCTCCTCTCCGCATCCCTCACTGTTCTCGGATGGTTACCGCTGTCGGCCGTATCCCCTGAGTGTAGCTTTGAGCGTAGCCGCTGCACCGGATCCACTGTGGTGGGTCCCTGTTGTGTGACGAGCTGACGCAGCAGTTTTACCTATGGGGGTGTTTTTTGACGCGTCGATCGTGCTGAACCTGTTTTTATGGAATGGACGCAAGTTTTGATCGAAGCGTGTCGGTAACTGTGTTGACCCTGAGCGTAAAACAGGCTTCGAGCTCGTGAGAAATGCTCGACAATGAACAGATGGTCCGACACGGCACGGATGGCGCATAAACACACACACACACACACACACACACACACACACACACACACAAATGCCGTGCTGTCATGTGTTGCTGCCCGATCTTTGATCCCTCTGCGGCGATTTCCACCCCACCCTACTAGGAGCATAAGACTTGATTTTGTGTTGGGCCTGACAACAACATGTAGGCGTACCGAGTCCAAAACTGCCGCGCTTCTGATCATTTTTAGACGATAGACATGTCTCTGCATATTATATGGCGTTGAATGTCATGGTCGACGCTACTCAAATATTCAAAGTAGGTGATTAAACAGCAGATTTTTTATTGCAAAGAATGTTTAGATAACGTTGATATCTAACTAGAATGGCCTTTTTAAACAGTACCGTCGGAACATATAAATACGTATTCAAAGAAACGTTTACCTCGGTCATCCCCCATCGCCCTCACAGTGCATATATTTGATAACTTTGTGTGTGTGCGTGCGTGCGTGCGTGCGTGCGTGCGTGCGTGTGTGTTTAATACAGAGAGAGGGAGAGAACTGCTTATTATGCTTTTTTTTTTTTCCCTTTAGTCAACATTTCAGTTTAATCTAGGATGTGGATGGAAACATCAACAATTAACACAGAAGAGAAGCCCGGAGGATGGTGGTTGTCTGCAAAATGATCGTGGCGTGTAAAGAGCTACGGATATTACTGTTTTAAGAAAAGATTAAGGTTAAAGTCCCACAGCCCTAACAGTGGGAATACCAGTGAACCGAGGTTAACCTTGTCTGGGGCACGTCATGAGCAATAAGGTTAAAGTCCCACAGCCCTAACAGTGGGAATACCAGTGAACGAGAGTTAACCTTGTCTGGGGCACGTCATGAGCAATAAGGTTAAAGTCCCACAGCCCTAACAGTGGGAATACCAGTGAACCGAGTTAACCTTGTCTGGGGCACGTCATGAGCAATAAGGTTTAAAGTCCCACAGCCCTAACAGTGGGAATACCAGTGAACCGAGGTTAACCTTGTCTGGGGCACGTCATGAGCATAAGGTTAAAGTCCCACAGCCCTAACAGTGGGAATACCAGTGAAACCGAGGTTAACCTTGTCTGGGGCACGTCATGAGCAATAAGGTTAAAGTCCCACAGCCCTAACAGTGGGAATACCAGTGAACCGAGGTTAACCTTGTCTGGGGCACGTCATGAGCAATAAGGTTAAAGTCCCACAGCCCTAACAGTGGGAATACCACCAGTGAACCGAGGTTACCTTGTCTGGGGCACGTCATGAGCAAAGGCGGAGGCAACACTCTCCTTCCGCCGCCTTTGTTAGCCTTCCTAGAACGAGTCAGACATCCATTTTATTGCTGGATGGACAAAGAGGGTTTTCAAGCCGATAGAAACCCGACCCCCACACGACAAACAGTCGGCTCCACAGGAAGACACTTTCATCGTTTGTCTGCAGATTTTCTCTAGTTACTGTGGTGCTGAAATGTCTAAACAGACAGTAATCCACACGAACCCTTCTTTTTCAGAAAAGAGTTTGAAAAAAAAAAAAGAAAAGGGTTAGTCGGGGTTGCGATTCTGTTGATGCTGCGGAAGCCTCCCGAGGGGCGCGAAGTGCTTGTCAGGTAGGACCTGTCGCTGCTT
>JADBJO010000154.1:691615-701615 GCA_016801955.1 Conus betulinus
AAGTAGCAACACATGTGATGGGAGCGAAAAGTGCCAGTTTCTACCATGGACGCTAGCAGGATTCGAACTTTCACTGTATGACCGCAGACTCCCACCTTAACCCTCTGAGCCAACTCTGTTTAAAATGTGATAGAGTGTAAGGCAGGGGGAACCATAAATGCAATGGGGACTAACACCAACGGAAGAGCTCCTCCCTCAAAATTAATCTCTAAGTAAAGAAATGAAATAAAACCATATGAATATCTCTATGCGCTTCTCCCTACCTCCCTCCTCCCTCTCTCTCTCTCTCTCTCTCTCTCTCTCTCTCTCTTCACAAGCATACGCCCCCGCGCACGCAAGCAAACACACACACACACACACACACACACACACACACACACACACACACACACACATATATATATATATATGTGTGTGTGTGTGTGTGTGTGTGTGTGTGTGTGTGTGTGTGTTGACACACACACATGTGTGTATATATATATATATATATATATTTTTTTTTTTTTTTTTTTTTTTTTTTTTTGCGCACACACACACACACACACACACACACACACACACACACACACACACACACTCACACACACACACAAAAACTAAGGAGATCTATACAGGAAGATGGGCGGAGGTGGGGGTGGTGGGGAGTTAGTCTGGCGCGGGTGAATGAACCCGCCCTGTCTGCTCTTCTGGCTCGGGTTGTTGAACCGATTTCAGAACAAGAGTGATTGGGAGGCTGGGGAGGGGAGGGATGGAGAGAGAGAGAGAGGTGGAGGAGGAGGAGGAGGAGATGGGTGAAGAGAAAAAAGTGGATGGCGAACATTACTAAACAACATGACTCATGCAGGATGAACCATATGGGTACAGTGCCAGGAGCCGAAAATCGCTGCCATAGTATAGTTTTCTCTGCTTACTGACATGATATGGTTTTCTTTCATTTGATTCTGACGTCTTTTCAGCACCAAAAACGGTGAAAACAATTTTTCGTTGAAAAGTCCTGTTTTCATTCAGTGATTACAATTTTGCTGTCAGAATTACCTTTTTCATATAGTGAATTGTGGGAGCAATTATTATCATTATTTTTTTTAAAGTATGATGTTCAGTATTTTCTCTTGAAACTACAAGCTTTCTTTTGGAGTTGGGGGGGGGGGGGGGGGGGGGTGCACAAACAGCTTAACCAGTCAGATTCCCGCCACTGTGTCAACTCTAGAGAAAGGAAAGGAAAGGAAGAAAGGTGTGAGGGAAAGAAAATGGGAACGAGTAATCAAAGCATTAGATTATAGATATACAATCCTTCACTGGCAGCCTATGGGGACGTCAAAGTCCATCTTAAAAACAAACCATTCATACTGCCTGTTCGTTCACTAATTTGGACTCGTCAGTGAGAGACACGGCCGATTGTGTCTGTGCTTCCCTGGCATCAGATGGAGATACACCGCAGCCTGTAATTCTGAGGTATTCTCACCAACAAGGGTTTTTAAAAAAAACAAAATCCAATGGCATCCCAAAGTAGCCAGTGAAGGATATATGCATATAGGTGCTTCCAAGGTGTTTGGGGTATTGATTGGCCACTAGGTAGGAAGGCGGCGGGTCGATTCGCCGATTTTTTTGGCCCTGTTTGAAGAGTGGTTAGGTAAGCGAATGACGTGTGGGTCTTCCTTTACCGGAGAGAATCGATGACCCAGTGTGGGTTTCAGGGGTGAAAAGGAACAAGAATGCCGCTGAGCAGGCAAACTGGTGTTAAAAGCTTCTGCCAGGCCAGAACAAATACAGCGAACAAAGACTAGCTAGAAGCGGGATGAAAAGCATTGGAGTGTGTGAGGAAAGGCGTCTAATACATGCTGTACCGCAGACATGGTGGGGGGTAGACGGGGTTCTGATGAGCTTTCTAGAGGGTGGTGGTGACGATCGTGGTGATGTTGCTGCTGCTGCTGCTTGCGTGTGTGCGTGTGCATGCGCAGCGCGCGTGCGTGCGTGCGTGTGTGTGTGTATATGTGTGTGTGAGTGTGTGCGCGCGCGCGCGATACGTACGCCACTGTAAGTCCACCCCCACGTGTATGTTTCTGCGATTGTAAGCGTGTATGTGAATGCATGGTCCTCCCGCATGTGTATGCGTGCATGCGTGCGTGCGTGTGTGTGTGTGTGTGTGTGTGTGTGTGTGTGTGTGTGTGTGTGTGTGTGTGTGTGTGTGTGTGTGTGTGAGTGAGGGAGAGAGAGAGAGAGAGAGAGAGTGCGGGGAGAGGAGGGCTGGAGAGGAGAGAGAGAGAGAGAGAGAGTCGAAGGGAGTGTTGTGTGTGAGGGAGGTGGGTTTGGTGTGAGACAGAAGGAGGAGAGAGAGAGATGAGTGACAGGGTTATGGTGTGGGGTTAAGTAAGTTATTGAGCATTTATTCCCCGTCCGCTGAGTAGCGTCAGTTTAACCTAAAATTTGACTCTGTGTGTGTGTGTGTGTGTGTGTGTGTGTGTGTGTGTGTGTGGGTGTGTTCGTCGCTGGGCTGGATCAACGGGATCGTGTTCATAAAGATTTACTCCCCTCCTCTTAAATTTTGAAAAGGGAAGAAAAAAAAGAAAGAAAGAGAACAGGGAGGAGCAGACTGTGGTTATTGTTTCGGGAGACGATCTGATAAAGAAACCATCTTTGTGGAATCTGTGTCCGTGGTTTTGGCCGTTCAGTTAAGGGACGTGACCGTTTCCCTATGGGGACACCGGAGGAGGGGAGGCGCTGTCAGTTCAAATTCTGTGTCCGCCTTCTGGAAATTTTGAGCTAGTAATTGCTCTCTCTCTCTCTCTCTCTCTCTCTCTCTCTCTCTCTCTCTCTCTCTCTCTGTGTGTGTGTGTGTGTGTGTGTGTGTGTGTGTGTGTGTGTGTGCCTTTTCTTGTTTTCTGGCTTTCTCTGTTGATGGCATTTTTATGGTAGGTATTCTTACGCTTGTTCTAGAAGGTTGTTTGTGTGTGTGTGTGTGTGTGTGTGTGTGTGTGTGTGTGTGTGTGTGCGTGCGCGTGTGTGTGTGTGTGTTGTTTTTTTAACTTAAAACACCGAGCTTGTCTTCCTTGGAGTCATGCAGACGTCACACGATATCACTGAAATTAGCTGTGCGCGAAACATAAAACCAGAGACTACCTACAGTCGGCAAACGACAACATCAATGAGTTCGGAAATAGCGGCCAGTCAGCGTCAGCACTGCCGTGCGATGCAGGATCCATTCTTTCTGTAGATTAGTGTATGTGGTTTAACGGCTATTTCAAATTGTCATCTGCATGCGCATGTGGCTAAAACCCACACTGCAGTTCCTCCGGATTGGGGGGGTAATAGGTCGTTCGGCGACCATTTTAGACCGTCATCTCCGTGTACCTTGTCAAAACTTTGATACAATTCATTTGGGGTCAGTTGGTAGCTATGCGCCAACTTCAAATTGTGTCGTCTGCAAGTGCTTGTGATCCAAACCATGACAGAATTCGTTCGGGGTTAACAGGTGGTTAGGCGGCTATTTTGAATCGTCATATGCATGCGTTTTGGGTTTAAACCATAAAAGAATTCGTTTTGGATGAATAGACAAGAGAGAGAGAGAGAGAGAGAGGGGGGGGGGGGGGGGGGGTGTTGCTTATAGCCTAGCCGTCTCCAAAGGGCCATATCGGGGCTGTCACCGTTTTAAGTCAACTCACACGTGGATGAGTAGGTGGTCAGGTGACAAATAACATTCAAACTGTCAGTTCTGCGCGCTTGTAGTGAAAGCCTTGGCTTATTTACATACAGGTTTACATGGGGGGGGGGGGGGGGGGGGGGGGGGGGGGGGGGGGGGGGGGGGGGGGGGGGGGGGGGGGGGGGGGGGGGGGGGGGGGGGGGGGGGGGGGGGGGGGGGGGGCGGCTTTTTTCAAACTGTCATCGGGACTGGTCTTGAGGTCAAAACCTTCACACAAAACGTTATTCATTTCTGTCTTGACTGCACCCTCTGCCTGTGAACAATGCTCATTTCCATTCTAGTCATGATGCAGTAACATCTGGTCAACTCCCGCTAACGATTTCACCCCTCCCGCGAACAATGATGATCCATAAAATGTGCCACTGTTAGTTGTTCATCTGATTAAGATTCATCCAATTGGAAGGTATTGTTAATATATATGTGCACTTCTTGTGTTAGATCTTAAGTTTACAAGTCTTTGTTTTGGGGGAAAATGTGTCTTCTTTGTTTTTTACGGCCACCACCCCCATCCCCACCCCCCCACCCCCACCCCCCATCCCTCCCCACCCGCTCCTGTTTACTATTGCATGGTTTCGTATGTGGAGCTCAAAACTGTTCCATGCTCCTAATAAGCTAGACTTCTCGCGCTACAGTTGGCGTTTCTTTGTGGACCCTTTACGGCTAGAATTCGATCTCAGAAAACATGGCGGCATAGCGGATCGGATTCTCGAAGGGTGAGCTTACTCCGCGCTTCGATTAAAATGTTGCCAATCGATCACTGTACTGCGTAGTGTGAAGCAGCTGTGTGTGTCAACCAACTATTTGACTTGTCATCATACCTGTCGGCAAAACCTCTTATTTCATGAAATCCGGGCTGCGGATTCAAATACCAGGTTGTGTGTGTGTGTGTGTGCGTGGGTTGGTGCTTGGGGAGGAGAGGAGCCTCTATCAAATCAGCTGCCGCATAGCATTTTCTCTTGCTCGTTTCCTTAAGCAGTCTCGCGGCCATCATCCAGCAGCAAGATATTAAGTGATCTTTTTCGCATAAGAAAAACAGTTTGGAACCCACGTCCGAGACAGACAGAGAGAGAGAGAGAGAGAGAGAGAGAGAGAGAGAGAGAGAGAGAGAGAGAGAGAGAGAGAACGTTGCTTGTAACTCCGCCGACCGCAAATGGCTATATCAGGGCTACCATTTCCTAGAAATCAACTCTGAAAATAGATTAAAAGAACACACAAACAAACAACATTCATAATAAAAACATTTTATTTTTAAACACACATACATACACACACGTGCGTGCGCGCGCGCACGCACGCACGCACGCACGCACGCACGCACACACACACACACACACACACACACACACACACACACACACGCTGGATTTTTTAATGTTTTCCGTAAAATCCTAGAGTGGATGAAAAAGAAATTCTGAACTCTTTCAGAAACAAAAGATCTGATCAGGTGGGATATCTTGAACAAGATGGTCATGGAGTCTGCAGTAAAGCGTCTGTGTCTTGACACCTTGTAAACCTCAACACAGTACAAGAACAGGTTTTACAAAGAGTGATACGTCTCGTGGAATGTACCATGGACCACGTCTGGCACGGCTGAGCACTGTTTGTTACCGTGCATAAAGAGAAATGTATCTGGTTACGGTCTTTAGGTCATTATTTATCTGTTTATTTGACAGAAGTGCAGTTTACGCCTCCTTCGTGAGAGCTGCGCATTCCGGCAGGTGCTGCCGGAGTTTGTGCTGACATCAGTTTTACTCTGCTTTAGTAGTTGTTTGTCTAGGATGCATCATTTATTTTCTTTCTTTCTGTCCAGTTTTCGTAGCAGACTGACCTGACACAGAGAAAAAAGAGAGAGTGTTAAGCATTGTTGTTTCAAGGATAATTATTGCCAAATATCCCGATGGCACGGCCAAAAAACTTTTCTCACGTTGAAACTTCAACTAGTCGCCAGCTTACAGTATTCTGCGTCCATGCGTTGCCAAGCAACAGGGGTGGCATGTCTTTGCCTTCCACGATCAATAGGTGAGTGGTGGTTTTTATCAGGTACCAGTTGCAAAGACGTTTACAAAAGTCGACGAATCAGGTAGCCTGATACATGCTTTAATCAAATGATGTTCAAAGAAAAGGCGTAGACAAAGTTTAACAACATGCTAACTTCTTTGCCTTCTCTTGTTCAAACTCCGCATAATCTGTACGTGCAAAGACAACTGTCGTCATTCAGAGGTCGTGGTCAGAAAGGGATTTGTGTTTTCTAATTATGTGCCGCCATTACTTATCCCCCAGCATCCTAGAGAGTCACTCCTAACTGTTGAATGGAAGTATCAGTAATCTCATCCGCAGTGTCATGCGCCTAGACGCGGTGAACCACAAACAGTTCATCATTGACAGGTGGTTAAAACAGGTCTCCGTGTCAGACTGATTAAAAATCGAAGAAGAGGTTGTGCCACACTGTAGTGCGGTTAGTTCCGTGATGCTAAATGATGCAGACATGGGGATGGGCGGACGGGGGGAGGGGGAAAGGGATAGGGGGGGGGGGGGGGGGGGGGGCATTTTTTGATGTGATGCGAACGGTTTATGGGCGATGTGTACTGGGTCTTTTCAGTGACGTCATTTGCAGGAGATTGCTTTCGTACCCTCGCCTCCTACACAAGAGCTTTTTCTGTCAATATTTGGAAGCTTTTTTTTTTTTTTTTTAATTAATTTTAGATTAATAGGATAATATTGTCATGTAAAGCCGTTCTCAGTATTTTTTTTTTTTTTTTTTTTGCGACCAAACTGTCCGGGAATTTCGTGAAAAGAAGAAGTACGAGGCTGGGGTGTTAGAGTGGATGATTGCAAAACAAAGTACTTTCAGGTTAGGTTTGTTCTATTTAAGAACCAATACTTTTCATTCATTCTCATGTCAGTCACTTTTTTGAATGGCTTTGTACGCCTCAGACCAACACAATTCAGTCATCTCAACATCAGTCACCATGTTGATTGTCTTTGAATACTTCAGACCCGACATCATTCTTTTTTTTTTCCACGTCAGTCGCTGTGTTGATAGGATTTGAGCACATCAGGTCCAAAATTGTCACTCACTCCCACATCAGTCATTTGTTTGATTTTCTTTAAAGTCGTTTTGTCACGATAGCGGCCTGTCTTTCTCACGTCAGTCGCTATTTTGCATCCATCTCTCTCTCTCTCTCTCTCTCTCTCTCTCTCTCTCTCTCGCTCTTTGTTTTGTTTTTTGGTGCCCTGCCTAGACAGTTCCGACCTCCAGTGTGCCGCGCAAGGAAAAGAACCCACAGCAACAGCTCTTATCTTTTGACAAATTCTGGTATATAACACCCACCCGGATGTGTCAGCTCAGTTCGTGTTATTTCTAGTCCAACAGACCGCGAGCGGCCTTATCAGGACTGATGCATCGACTCAGATGGCAGCTCAGACTGTACACGCAGGCAAAAGGAACAAAGAAAAGAAGAAATGAGCGAGTTCATGCGCTTTATTAGTCATTCAGTTCCGAAGTTACACTTAGAGATTTAGCATTGGCAAAAGGAACAAAGAAAAGAAGAAATAAGCGAGTTCATGCGCTTTATTAGTCATTCAGTTCTGAAGTTACACTTAGATTTAGCATTGGCAAAAGGAACAAAGAAAAGAAGAAATAAGCGAGTTCATGCGCTTTATTAGTCATTCAGTTCTGAAGTACACTTAGATTTAGCATTGGCAAAAGGAACAAAGAAGAGAAAACTAAGCGAGTTCATGCGCTTTATTAGTCATTCAATTGTGAAGTTACACTTAGATTTAGCATTGGCAAAAGGAACAAAGAAAAGAAAAACTAAGCGAATTCAGGCGCTTTTATTAGTCATTCAATTCTGAAGTACACTTAGATTTAGCATTAACACTTGTCTCCGATCGTCTTCGAGAAAGGGGGTGAACAAGAGGTGGAGTGGGGGGGTGAAGGGTCTCCCAGGGGGAAGGGGACACAGCTGTCCTAACCTAAGACACCAAACACTACAACAACAAAATGTTCACATAGGCAGCGAAACCCCAAGGTTGTGTGTGTGTATGTGTTTAGTCTATGTCTATAAGTGTTTCTTTACTTTTTTTTCCTCCCCCCCCCCCCCCCCCCCCCCCCCCCCACACACACACACACTGTGTGTTTGTGTTTTTTTTTTTTTTTTTGCGTGTGTGTGTGTGTGTGTGTGTGTGTGTGTGTGAGTGTGTGTGTGTCTGTGTGGTACGCGCGCGCGCGCGTGTGCTCTTCGAGTGTTCAACTCACCACATACTGTTCAAGTTGACGTATGATGATACTCGAGGAAAATTGTGTGAACAAAATACGGCGTGTGTGTGTGTGTGTGTGTGTGTGTGTGTGTGTGTGCGCGCGTGTGTGTGCGGGGGGGGGCGCGCGCGCTTGCTTGGCTGTGCAGCCTTGTGTGCACATACCTGCATGTGTTTTCTCCTGTACCTGATACAATCGAGATGGTTTTAGTCAGTACCTGGAAAAGTGGGTGAGAGATATCAGAGAATGGGAAGTAAGAAATTGAGTGGCGTGAAGCCCATGTCGGAGCAAGGGGGTGGGTGAGAAAGAAGTTACATACGTGCAGTCTTCCACCAAGTCTTGACAATGCTCACTGATGTACTGCGATTGTAATGAGGGCGGTCACCACAGCTGCAGACACGAGCTGTGCTGAGACTGAAGTCGTAAAAACGATTCTTGGTCTAACATGATTATGAGGGCCAGTCGAGCAGCCTCGTCTGTTGCAACCCATTTTGTCACAACACATACACGCACACGCACACACATACACACACGCGCATGCGCGCGCGCATGCACGCATTCGCACACGTACACACACATGCACACATACACACAACAAGCAACAGCAATAAACCACCATCAGCTCGAAAACGACAACGAAAAGCGCTTTGTATTGTGCATTTTTTTAATGCACAGATCGGATACCAAAGGCTGTCCTGTTGGACATATCGAAACACACACACACACACACACACACACACACACACACACACACACACACACTCACTCACTCATTCACACACACACACACACACACACACACACACACACACACACACACACACACACACAGAGAGAGAGAGATCGAATTCTACGATCCATTGTATTGACGTCAGAAGAAAACGTTTGTCGAAAAATGCATTGGGTTTTTTTTTTTCATTGTGTATTAAAAACAAACAAGAACAAAACGAAAGAATAACAAGAAAAAAATCGCTTTGCCTTGTGCCTGTTGTCAGGAACGCTGTGACCCCTTTCAGTCTTCAGGCAATTATTTTTTCCGACAACTGCTAAGAAGCACACACAAAAATGACACATTACAAAGGACGCCCGTCGTGTATTGACAGTAGGCCTGTTTTGAAACAAAGTTCTCTGTTTTTCCCCCCAATCACCTTGTAATGAAATTAAACCGTCATTGCTGAGTAAGTGTCCAACAAAGTGTTAGTCTGAAAAAAAATCTCTTCTCAGTAAATACTTGTGACAATCGTTGATTTCATAATGGATTCGGTTACATGGGGGGGAAGGGGGGGAGGGGGGGAGAGCTTAAACCAAATCAATACACTTACCCCAGGGCTTAGAGCAGAACAGGTGTTGTTGGCTGCCCCGAATCAACTAGATCTCGCTCACCAGCCGCCGCCGTGGCGAAGTGGTTAGCGTCGTGGATTCCCGGCTGGGGGAGGTCGTGGGTTCGAATGCCATCAGAGTCATGTGGGTTTTTCTGCCCCGACCGGCTCCTACCCAGAGTTGAGTTTGCTGAGGACTCAGTTGGGAAGACTGGGACCACACAGTCGAGTTTCATCCACTTAATGGATGCGTTTCTGAGAGTGTTGCTCAAATTTCCTGACCAACACTGCAGGTGCCTGTATCTCTCGGGCCTGGTTGACGCCGGGGGATATATTATGAAAGGAAGCGTACAGCCTGTCATGTATTCTCAGACCGAAATGGAAATCCGTAGGATCATCTTAATCATCATCATCCTCATTCTCATCGTTCAGCATAAAAAAAAATGTCTCAAGTCCTGTGGCCCTTCATGCGCTGCTCTCATGGTGACCTCAGTTTCGATGTCCTCTCCACGTCTGTGGCCTTGGTTTGGTTCCGTCGGGGTCACCGGTATCGGCGAGCGGGTCCCGTTATCGGTCCATGGGGGCTGTCGTTGGGACGGACGTGGTGGTGCCGTCCGGAGGGAGAGCTCACTCACGCCGGCTCCGCGACTAAGCAGTTACTGTCGTCAGTAGGGGGCTTAGTAGGTGTGTGTTCTGCGTATGTTAGATCAGAACAGGCGCCACTGA
>JADBJO010000154.1:714115-716615 GCA_016801955.1 Conus betulinus
TCTCTCTCTCTCACTCTGTCCTTCTCCTCCTCATCTCTCTCTCTTTTCTCGTCCCTTCTCTCTCTCTCTCTCTCTCTCTCTCTCTCTCTCTCTCTCTCTCTCTCTCGCCTCTCTCTAACTCTCTCTCTCTCTCTCTCTCTCTACACACCACACACACACACACACACACACACACACACACACACACACACACACACACATGCACGCACGCACGCACACACACATACTTTCGTACGGTCAGTTATTCACTGGGAGCTGTGGGATGACCTGTTCGTTTTTTTTTTTTTTCAAGTCCTTGAATGTTGCTGCCTGTAGTTTTACCTAGGATATTGTTTTGTGATTGATGGATATTTGTCGTGTTGTTTTGAGATTAATGGCTTCAGCTGCGTGGAATTGTGTGTATCTTTGCGGGTATCTTTGCTCTCTCTCTCTCTCTCTCTGTCTCTCTCTCTCTCTCTCTCTCTCTCTCTCTCTCTCTCTCTCTCTCTCTCTCTCTCTCTCTCTCTCTCTCTGTGTGTCAAATTAGGCGGTTCAACCATATAACTCCTTCTTCCACTTCCCACCATAACTCCATCTTTCACCAGTCCTTCTCCCCGAAAAAAAAAAGAAAAAAGGTTTAAAAGGATAAGTCTGAAAGGTTTCAGGTTTCTCAACTTTTAGACTTGGAGATTTTAGCTTTCTGTTTAATTTGTTTTTAATGGTGTCAGTTACATCGTGCATTGAGTGTGGTAAGACATGGGGAGCGGCCGGTGAGACGCGCAAATCATTTTAGATGATGGAAGCGTCTGGATAGACCATCGGTGTCTCTTGGAGGGTTGAAGGTGATGGGGAGTAGGTGGAGGGGGGAGGGGAAGACGGAGGAGGGGGAGGACCTGGCTCGTGCGCTGCGTCTGCTGCATAGCGGGACCGAAAGCCGACATGTTGCTCTTGCAAACAACGACCCTTTGCCACATGCCACGTTTGTACTTCCGCCAAGGGTATGCTGTCATCTGCGTCTGTTGATGGGGTCTTTCGTCCGTCTGGTCAGAACTCAGATTAGCTATAGCAGTGCAGAATGAAAGTGGACAGTGGCGACGGCTGTTATTTTCGTCACAACAATAAAAACGCAAATAGAACAAGACGATTGGACACATTCTTGCACACAAAGACAACTGTTCTCAGCAAAGCATATGTTCGGAGGGGGGAAAGGGGGGGGGGGGGGGGGGGGAGATAAACGTTAGAAAACGGAGTAAAATGAAATAACGCTGAACCAGAAGACAAAGAACTTGGGGAAAATCACTCCATATAGATGAAGGGCTGCATGTACTAATGCGTGTGCGCGCACACACTTACGTGTTGGCAAACATGACGGAGAAGCTATTAAACCGATTTGAATAAAACTGGGTAGAAAGATGGGATGTGTCCCAAATATGAACCCGTTCAATTTTGGTGTGGATTTGGGTCAACAACAAACAACAACAAAAAAAAAAAAATCCGCAGGCCGGTGCAGCTGGCAGGATTATGCAAAAATTGCGACACCGATTTTAATATGATGAAAAGACTTAAGAGCCAGTGACGCAAGGGCAGATACGTATGCAGTTGCTAAATGCATATATTGCAATTTAGTAAGAATGCATTGATTTGGAACACGTATTGCTGCTTTTGTTTCATAATGCTGAAATGAGAGTAAAAAGGAGAAGTACAAGAAAAAGGAGAGAGAGAGAGAGAGGGAGGGAGAGAGAGAGAGAGAGGACATGCATGTATGGGAAGCAGTCATGATTAACTGATGGGTGATAAAAAAAGAAAAAAAAAGTAGTGATGCAAGTCTCATCTCCGTTTTTCCTACAGGATTACAACGGTCGCTTACTGTTTTTAAACGATATGTTCAGGCCATGTTCGCATTAAGTTTCAACTGTTCGTGTTGATGACACGTGTGTGTGTGTGTGTGTGTGTGTGTGTGTGTGTGTGTGTGTGTGTGTGTGTGTGTGTGTGTGCGTGCGTGCGTGCGTGCGTACGTACGTGCGTGCGTGTTTGCATCTTGCATTCAGGTAACACATGTAAGGCCTTTTGTAACTGTGTTCCGCAGATAAGCATTCACTGCACAATCCTGTTATGTCGGCATGCGATTTAGATTGTGTGTGTGTATGTGTGTGTGTGTGTGTGTGTGTGTGTGTGTGTGTGTGTGAGAGAGAGAGAGAGAGAGAGAGAGAGAGAGAGAGAGAGAGAGAGAGAGAGAGTGTGTGAATGATATTTTATTCATTAAGGCCTTTGCCCCTCATGAAGGAGATACAAAGTTCAAAATGTATAACACAATACTCTTATTCACAACGATATAGAGATCGCTAGACTCCCTCCGTCATGACATCATTACAGAAGGCAACTGAAATGCTTTGCATAAGTAAATCGATAAATTTCTCACAACTCTTATCTTTTCTAGAAGCTAGAAGCAAACTTCAGTGAAACTGGTCAGGATGGTTATATTTTTGTGGTGTATATCGCTTTCTTAAATCACTTGATACAG
>JADBJO010000154.1:731615-756615 GCA_016801955.1 Conus betulinus
CTTTAAGCATCCTATATCCAAACATTGACATGCAGCATTACTGTCTGTAGATTAACTGGAGAGAGAGAGAGAGAGAGAGAGAGAAGAGAGAGAGAGAGAGAGAGAGAGATGGTGGTTTATTTGCATTTAAGCCTTGACCCTTTAGGAGAGACAGAAGGGAAGGAGAGAAGGGGCGAGAGAGACGGGGGGAGGAGTGGATGTGTTTGTGAGGAGAGAGAGGGGAAGAGGAAGACTCGAGATGTTTATACAGATGAAGTCCTAAGCCGCTGACTGAAGAGGAAGGTACACGTAACTGCAAATGAAGCCGGGAATTGCTATTCAATCCGTTGGGAGAAGTTCTGCCATGGTGCCTGCATGGCTGCGGGAGGGGGGGGGGGGGGGGGGGGGGGGGGGGGGGGGGTCAGTTCGTGTTTCATGGACAGACCCCGTCTAATCGAACGTTCGGCACAGGTCAGTACTCGCGGATTCGCAGTAAGAAGTCGGACAACAGAAGGCTTGATCAGTCCAGCTGAAACAGGAAATGTCGGGTCAGGTCTGTTGGTGGGTCGGGGGCTAACAAAAAACAAAACCTCCTTGCCACACCCATCTGTTCTCTTCACTCCCTCGTCCTCTCTATCCCCCCCCCCCCCCCCCCCCCCCCCCCCCCCCGCCATCTCTCGCCTTCCGTTTGTGGCTTTATGTCTTGCATTCAACACAATTTTGATTTTCTGACGTAGGATCGGAGAGTGCGAAGTTGAAAGGGGAAGGCGGGGGTGGGGGGGAGAGAAAGGTAAACGGAGAAGTTCGGAAGGGTGCGGTTGGCGGGTGAGCGCTTTCATTGCACTGGGAAAAGGCAGTTTGTCATTCCTCCACCCCGTCCTCATACTCAACCCCTCCCCCCTCTCTTCTCTACACACGCCTTCGCTTCACCTCTCCCTCCCTGCTTCCCCTCTCCTCCCTCTCTCTCTCTCTCTCTCTCTCTCTCTCTCTCTCTCCTGAGGGGAGGATAGAGAGAGTTATTACAAGCTGTATTAGAGAGAGGCAGGCCGGAAGGGGTGGAGGGAGGGAAGAAGGGGGAGGGAAAGGGGGGAGAATAATACCCAGCAGGAGTGCTTCCAGCGTGAAGGCGGTGTTGTTAATCTTACAAAGAAACAGTGATGCAGTTGTAATTGTTGTTGTTTTTCAAAGAAGCGGTACTATATCTCAAGCATATATTTGTTTTGTTTCTCTTTGTTGTTGTTTTCGTGAAGCCACTGGTGTTAAAAGGAAAGATCTTCAGTCTGCTCTTGATTGTTCCTTTTGGACTGCCGGTTCTAGGGTCCAGTCTTGACGAGCTCGGGCGTAGCTGTGCGTTGACAGGGCCGGTTATGAAGGGCGTGGAGAGTAATTGCGATGAGAGGGCGGGAAGGATGAGACAGTGCTGGGAGTGAGTGAGCTGAACGTCCTGTCGGCCTGAGGCCTTGGAAAGATACATAGGTTATCCCACGCAAGCACGCAACATCGCTACAAACATATATATGAGAATGTTGGTCCGCGTCTACAGTTTACATGGCATAAATAAAAACAGCCGAGCGCATGCTTCAACTGACGAAGACAGGCCGGCATGTTTACACTGAACCAATTTCTTTTTTTTTTTTTTTTTTTTTTTTTTTTTTTAATGAATTGCTGCTTCTGTTTGTTTGTACCGAGTGAAGCCATCTTGTCGATTTGCTACTGCGATGCGCCCCCCCCCCCCCCCCCTCTCTCTCTCTCTCTCTCTCTCTCTCTCTCTCTCTCTCTCTCCCCCCCGTCCCTCCACCCCGTTTTAACGTCCTGGGGTATCGCGCTACTGGTCTGATTTTCGTTTCATGTTGACTTTTGACCAAGAGCGCGAGAAAGGTTGTGACGTGACATCACAGACTTCCGTCCACGATGCGAGGTTTTCGAAAGTTTTCGGTAGGAATCCCGCTCTGTATTATGAACACAACACGCAGACCTGTTTTCAACGAATTATCGGTTATAGAGGTTGACTATCAAACCGAAATTACGCTGATCACATTGCATTGAATCTCAGCGGCAACGTGACGCCCGCAGAGGCATTAGACATCACACAGTTCGAGCCTTCACGCTGATGATGATGCCACGCAGTGAATAACGAACCACGGAGAACTACAGGAAGCAGATATTTATTCTTATAAACGACATTTCTATCATGAGAACAGTTTCGAGTTAAGAAAGAGAAATAACAATACCTATACTTCATACACACACTGGACACTTTCGGCTGGTAAACTCTCATTATGTTATTAACAGAAGACAGGTGTCAGTCTGGAGCAACTGAAGACACTGCGTCTTTGAAGGAAAATCAAGTTACAGAATTCAGCAGTAATTCACCTATAACGTCAAACAGAAACAACAGCAACAACAACACAAACCCCAGGACACCTGTAATTGGCTACAAATGTTAGAAACTGACGCCATAAGGTCAGCTCAGTTTTCATTCCCGAACAAAATTCAACTGACACGCGGTCGTCAGGAGAAAAGCTTTTCAATGCCATGCCTCCTCAAAAAAGAAATAATCAGTTGACCTTTTCTTTGCATCAATACAAGAAACTATTGTTATTCGACTTCACGAAGGAGCGGCTCAGTCCACGGGATGTTTCACCATGACAGCAACATTCGCTTGGGGCGACTCTAAACTTGATAGGATTATGCAATACCATGCGATAAAGGAAAGTATGAATTGTCACATCGGAGAGTCTCAGAAATGTCGTAGCATACAATCGGGGTGGAGACTGTATGATACTTCGTATTGTGTGTGCGCGAACGCGCGCGCGCGCGCGTGTGTGTATGTGTGTGTTGCTCTGGGCTTTTGTCCTACTGTTCTTTAATCTGAGATTGTGTGTGTGTGTGTGTGTGTGTGTGTGTGTGTGTGTGTGTGTGTGTGTGTGTGGTGATTTGATGTGCGTGTGTGTGTGTGTGTCTATTTTTTTTTAAACGTGATGTGGCTTCTGCAGTCGATTGGGATATAACACATGATGTGTGTGTGTGTGTGTGTGTGTGTGTGTGTGTGTGTGTGTGTGTGTGTGTGTGTGTGTGTGTGTTAGCACGTGCATGTGCTGGCTCGCCCAAATTCCAAGAGGAAAGCATATAAAACATCCAGGCAGAGCAATTCAGCTGCTAGTAAAGTTCACTCGTTTACTGCTAGCAGTGATCAGCCGAAGTCTTCAACGGCCATGTGCGCCATAACAGAACAGTGGTATGGACTCGTTCTGTTGTGGTGTCAGCTACAATGCTATCTGTCATAGAGTCGGAACGGTGACAGAGAGCGGCATAAGGTTAGTTGGATGGTTGGTTGGGGCGAGTTTAACGTCACGGCATAAAGTGGAAATAGCCTCTGTATGTGTGATGCAAACTTGCAACGTGTAGTAGGGAGTTTGGCCATAGTATACGGACACTCACAGCAGAGTACATACAGTCACGCGATCAATCACAACATAGTGAAAAACACCAATGTCCGTGTGTGTGTGTGTGTGTGTGTGTGTGTGTGTGTGTGTGTGTGTGTGTCTGTCTGTCTGTGTCTCTGCCTCTCTCTCTCTCTCTCTCTCTCTCTCTCTCTCTCTCTCTCTCTCTCTCTCTCTGTCCATGGGTTGCCCGTGCCGCCGTCATTGTGGTGACAACAGGTCTACACAAGGACAGCAGGGCAGTCAGGAGAGATATTTACCTTTGCTGATTTTGAATCGAAGAGAAAGAAGGAAAAAAAAAAGGGTGGGGGGGGGGGGGGGGGGGGGGGGAAGAAAGAAAGAAAGGAAAGGAATTTCATGCAGGAAGAATATGACAGTTTCTCTTCCCTTAGCCTGTTCGTTTGTGTGTCTTTCCTTGTTCCTTTCATATTTATCTTATTTTGAGTTTGGCAGTGTATTTTTGTTCGTCTTTTTTTTTTCAATTCCTTTTTTTTTTGGGGGGGAGGGGGGGGGGGGGGGGCTTCGTGCTTTTTTTTTGCCAGGCTGTGCCCACCGGGGATTCAATGAGAATGTAAGCCAGAAGCAGTGTGTTCTTCCTTTCCTTCCTGTCCCCAGCAGTAATCTGTACGGGGGAAAAAATCGAGCAAGAGAGAAGGGGTGGTGAGGTTAGATGGTATGACAGAAGCAAGATTCCATCCAGTGAAAGCTGTGCTGCTGCCCTTTGCCTCTGAGACCTGCATTGATCTTTCAGATCATTTAAGGCCGTATCGATCAGAGGACAGGTCGCCATGACTCAAGTGCACCACTATTTTTTTTTTTTTTTTTTTTAATTTCCTTAGTAAAAATCTGAAGGCTGCTGTCAATAGCGAACATTTAGAAAGGGAGTTGTCGGACAACTTTTCTTTCCATTCCTGTTCCTTCTCTCCTCCCCCCCCCCCCCCCCCCCCCTCCCCCCCACCTCCCTTTGCCCCCTCAAATTGTTGAGATGAGTGCTTGAATTTGTTCGAATTTTGAATCATACATGAAGTGTTTTTTAAGTTGTGATTTGGACGTGTGTGTGTGTGTGTGTATGTGTGTGTGTGTGTGTGTGTGTGTGTGTGTGTGTGTGTGTGTGTGTGTTTGTGTGCGCGCGCGCATGTATGTGTGTGTGTGTGTGTGTGTGTGTGTGTGTGTGTGTGTGTGTGTGTGTGTGTGTGTGTGTGTGTGCATGGTGTATGTGTGTGTGTGTGTGTGTGTGTGTGTGTGTGTGTGTGTGTGTGTGTGTGTGTGAGCACGCGCGTATTCTGGCTCGCCCAGATTCCAAGAAGAAAGTATGTAATACATCCAGGCAGAGCAATTCAACATCTAGTAAAGTTTACTCAGTTACTGCTAGCAGTGATCAGCCGAAGTCTTCAACGGCCATGTGCACCATAAGAGAGAACTGGAGTATGGAGTCTTCCTTTTGTGGTGTTAGCTACAACGCTGTCGTGGTGTCGCAACGTTAGAGAGAACGGCATATGGTTAGTTGGCTGGTTGGTTGGGGCGAGTTTTAATTACGGCCACAGCATAAAGTGGAAATAGTGTCTGTTTATGTGTCATGCAAATTTGCAACATGTAGCAGCGAGTGTGGCCATAGTATGCAGACACTGGCAGCAGAGCACTTGTACAGCCGTGCGATCGATCACACCATAGTGAAAAGCATCTCTCTCTGTCTGTCTGTCAGCCTGTCTCCTCCCCCCCCCCCCCCCCCCCCCCCCCCCCCCCCCCTCATAAGTTGCCGGCGCCGCCAACATGGTAATGACAACAGGCCTACACAAGGACACCGGCAGGGCAGTTAGGAGATAAAGTCATTCACCTTTGTCGGGTTTTGAATTGTAGAGAAGAAGAAACAAAAAAAAAAAGGGGGGGGGGGGGGGGGGAGCAATAAAGAAAGAAAAAAGAACTGTGCGCAGGAAAAGTATGACAATTCTCTACCTTCAACCTGTTCGTTTGTTTTCTATCTTTGTTTTCCTCACATTTATCTTATGTTGCCCATGTATATCTGGGCAGAGGGGGGGTGGGGATGGGGGGGGGGGGGGGGGGGGGGGTTGCACGCTGTATTTTGCTAAACTGTGCCTACCGGGGATTCAATCAGTTACCTCATGCAACAAAGCCTGCAGCAGTGTGTTCTTCTTTTCTTCCTGTCACCAGCAATAATCTGTTAAAAAAAAAAAAAAAAAAAGGGGGGGGGGGGGGGGGGGGGGGGTCGAGTCCAAGGTCAGGAGGGAAGGAGCAAGGAGGTTCGATGGTATGACAGATCCCAGATTTCATCCAGTGACAGCTGTGCTGCTGCCCTTCTATCCCAGAGACCTGCATTGATCTTTCACGTCATTTCAGGCCGTATCGATCAGAAGACAGGTTGCAATGACTCAAACGTACAGCTGTTTTGTTTGTTTTGTTTTGTTTTTTTCCAGTAAAAATCTGAAGGCTAGTTTCAGTAGTGAACATTTAGAGAAGAGAGTTATGGGGAACCTTTTCTTTTCCTTTTCTGTTCGTTCTCTTTCCCGTTCTGCACCCACCTCCCCACACTCCCCCGCAAAATGCTGGGATGAGTGCTCGAATTAGTTGGAAATTTTAATTCATGCACGAAGGTTTTAAGTTGTGATGTGAACATGTGTGTGCGCGCACGTGTGTGTGTGTGTGCGCGCGTGCGCGCGCGCGTGTGTGTGCTGGCTTGCGCAAATTCCAGGAGGAAAGCATATAAGACATCCGGCAGAGCAATTCAGCCGCTAGTAAAGTTCACTCGTTTACTGCTAGCAGTGATCAGCCGAAGCCTTCAACGGCCATGTAGGCCTGCGCCGTAAGAGAACGAGAGTATTAAGTCTTTTTTTTTTTTTTTTTTTTTTTTTAATGGTGTTAGCTACAACGCTTTCTGTCGTAGTGTCGCAGCGCTGACAGAGAGCGGCATAAGGTTGCGTGGCTGGTTGGTTGGGGCGAGTTTAACGTCACGGCATAAAATGGAAACAGCCTCTGTTGTGTGCGGTGCCAACTTGCAACATGAAATGGCGAGTGTGGCCAAAGCATAGAGACACTCGCAGTACTTGTATGGTTGTGCAATCATCACACACATAGTGAAACCTCTCTCTCTCTCTCTCTCTCTCTCTCTCTCTCTCTCTCTCCCTCCACTCCCCCCTCCCCTCCCACTCCCCCCCCCCCCCCCCCCCCCCCGAGCTCCCTATGGTTACCCGTGCCGCCGACATTGTAATGACAACAAGCCCAGGCAAGGGCTGGGCAGTTAGAAGAGAACTTTTTTTTTTTTTTTTTTGAAAGACCTCTTTTATTTCATTTCAAACAGTTACAAAGATCCTATAAAGTTAGAAGAGAAACTTACCTTTGTTTGTTTTGAATTGAAGAGAAAGAAGAAGAAAAAAATGGGGGGGGGGGGGGGGGGGGGGGGGGAGAAACGAAAGAATTGCGCGCAGGAAGAATGTGACAGTTCTCTGCACTCAACTTGTTTGTTTGTTTCGTTGTTTCTTCATATTTATCGTATTTTGAGTTTGGTCGCTCGTTTTCGTTCCTTTTCTGTTTTTCTTTTTTTTCTTATGTATAATGGGGCGGGGGGTGGGGGGTGGGGATGCACCCCTGTATTTTGCCAAGCTGCGCCCACCGGGGATTCAATCAGTTACCTCATGCAGCATAGCCTGAAGCAGTGTGTTCTTCCTTTCCTTCCCGCCCCCCAGCAGTAATCTGTAAGGGGGGGGGGGGGGGGGGGGGGGGGGTAGAGCCCAAAGGCAGGAGGGAAGAGGGGGGGGGGGAGGTTCGATGGTATGATTAATGTAAGATTCCATCCAGTGACAGCTGTGCTGCTGCCCTTTGCCTCTGAGACCTGCATTGATCTTTCACATCATTTCAGGCCGTATCGATCAGAGGACAGGTCGCCGTGACTCCGATGTACAGCTGCTTTTTTTTTTTTTTTTTTTTTTTTTTTTTTCAAATAAAGATCTGAAGGCCAGTTTCAATTGCGAACGTTTAGAAAGGGGGGTTGTGGGAAAACTCTTCTTTCCTTTTCTATTCGTTTTCTCCCCCTCCACCTCACCCTCACCCTCCACCTCCCCACGCCCCCTCAAATAGCTGGGGTGAGTGCTTGAATTTGTTGCAAATTCTGAATCAAGCATTAAGTGTTTTAAGTTGTGATATGGCTAGGCATGGTTTACATGAAACAGCGTATATTTCCAAAATCTTGGAGTTCGGACGATGAAAGTGACAGAGAGTGTAAGATAATGTCATGCATCCATATGTTTGTGTTCTTCACCGTATTGGAAAACGCGGGCGATGCTCGAACGGATGGGATATTTTCGAAGTTCAGATTTGCACACTAGTTAGTATCTGTCTTATGGACAGTTCCAGAATTTGGAGGAAACAGGAAATTAGTTTATCACTAACTCTTAGAAGCTGTCCGTAGAATTCTACGGAAAAAAAAGGGGATATGTCAAGTTCTCACACACACACACACTCACACACACACCACCACCACACCACACCACATCACACCGGTAGACCAGTGAGATGCATTGTGAGAAACCGTTGCCTCTTATTTCAATCAAATTAAGCATTGAGGTTTAACAAATTGTGAATCTTCAACATCCGATTTTTTTTTTTTCTAATGTTTTCTGAAAGGAAATCACTGCGATATATTTAAGTGAATATTTTGTCTGCAGTGCCTTCAAATCTGTATGGGAAATGGCTTTATTTTAACCAAGGTTATCAAGTGAATAACTTTTCTTGATTGTGGAAGCACAAAGATACAAACGTTGTTTCCCTTTTTCATGTTCCCACAACTTTTCTCTAGTGACATTAGGTCTTACTGTAGATATTGCCAGATTGTACCGTTTAAGTGAAGTAAGTAACAATAACTCAGAAACTGATAGCGTCGGTCGAATTAAGTTGTTTGGGTGTGTTTATTGAAAGGAAATCAAAGATGGACTATTTTGATTTATTTCTTCAGGATTAGTTAGGAAGACAACTTTGATAATAGCACCGAGTGAAAAAAATAAGACGAGAACGTAAAGGGAAAAAAAAAAAAAAAAAAGGGGGAGGGGGGAGTATGGGGTGGAAAGCTGGAGGGAAGGAGTTAGGGATGAGCCGGATGCTCTGTTTTTGCTCAAGAATCGAAAGCAAACTAGTGTTTTTTCAGTTGTGTTTGTTCCACACACAATCACACAAAATAACACACACACACACGCGCGCGCGCGCGCGCGCGCAAATACGTACATGGATTGAAAATGATGCGCACGCGCGAGCATTCACGCACGCACGCACGCACTCACACACACACACACACACACACACACACAGATGCACGCACGCATGCTAGCACGCACATACCCCGCACGCACACACGCACGCACGCACGCTCGCGCGCGCACGCACGCACGCACGCACGCACGCGCGCGCGCACGCACGCACGCACGCACACACACACACACACACACACACACACACACACACACACACACACACACACACACCACTTGCGAATTTTTTGCAGATTTAGTTGACCCGTTGACATTTCATTGCTGTTGTGTACTTCTTTCTAGAGAATCAAGGTTTTACAATTAGATTAGTCATTTTAAGGAACAGCTGTCATTACAAGGGCGTAGCCCCCACCAAAATGTTGAGAAACGGCATGGAGCTAGAGGGACAAACCATCGCATACGACTGAGGATTGCAAGGAATCTCTCTCTCTCTCTCTCTCTCTCTCTCTCTCTCTCTCTCTCTCTCTCTCACACACACACACACACACACACACACACACACACACACACACAGAGAGGAGAGAGAGAGAGAGAGAGAGAGAGAGAGAGAGAGAGAGAGAGCGAAGAGAGAGAGAGGAGAGAGAGATACGATTGAGGTTTCAGATAAAAACTAACAGAAAAACAGTTGCAACTCACAACTCGGCAACATTCCGTTTAAAACCACACGACGCATAATTAGGGCGATCAAACAAGCGGGCCACTTGCTACTGTCCAGTTCTTGCAAAGCAGCCGCAAATGACGTGTCATTGTGTCTACATTCATATTGTTGATTGTCAGAGCGGCACTGAAAGCAGTCACACTTCCAGAACCGGGTAATGTCGTCTTCCCTGACACACGCTTGTTAAATTTGAAATGGCTCTGCGCCTTGCAAAAGCATTTTTTCCCTCTGCCCCATCCCTCAACTGTTTGGATGGCACAAGCTCAGGTGACATGTCGTTCGTTTTGTGGAACTGAAGTGTGTGTGTGTGTGTGTGTGTGTGTGTGTGTGTGCGTGCGTGCGTGCGTGCGTGCGTGTGTTTATACAGAAACTCCCAAGTGAGAGTTACACAGTAGACGACAGTGGGGTTTTTTGTTTGTTTTGTTGTTTTTAAATCATCGGTTCCCCTCCACGGTCACACTTCGGGTCGTCCCGTCACACGCCACGGCACCAGCAATCCACATGGAGAGTTCATATCAAGTCGTCATGAGGCATCCCTCTAGAGGAGACACACTGCACTGCTGCCGAGTCACTTCGGTGGTGTTCAGTGGGCGCTTGTTGCGTTTCAGCAATACGCAGGACGTCACCGACAATAATCGCTTAGTCGCGGAGCCAGCGTGAGTGAGCGTTCCCTTCTGGAGGGCGCCGCTAAGTCCGACCAGTGACGGTCCTCATGAACTTGTCAGTACGGCGATCCCGACACGGAACTCACGAAAGGCACAGATGCTGAGAGGAAATCGAAACTGAGGTCACCGTGAGAGCAAGGCGTGAAGGGGCTAAAGAATCGATGAAGATGAAGATTTGGGTGGTGGAGGGGTGGGGGCGAGAGGTTTGGGGGGGGGGAGGGGGGGGAGGTATAGGGAAATGTTTCAGGTGCGGGATTTGAAGCCTTCCACAGAGGGCGATGATACTGCCTCGAGTGAAGGACCGTTTTATTCACTGATACTACGTGGGAAAGGGAGGGAGTCTTCGTGCAGCTCAACGGCAATTTACCCATCATGGAATTTCAACGGAGAAAAAAAAGCCGTGCAGAACATCATCAATCTTATCGTGGGATCTGGTGTGGTTGGGTGAAAGTGTCTTTAATTCCGCAAACTGAATTCGGCGGTCCATGTTGAACAAAATTGTGACCCGACAAGGGGCATCGGAAAGTAAAAAAAAAAAAAAAAAAAAAAAATACAATGTGCCTGGTCTCTAACGATGACTGGGTGCCAAGATTAGCAGTCTGTCAGAATATAAGCCATGATATGCGACTGTGCTCGTTTTCTGTAATGCTGCAGCCTGCTACGTCGTCGAAATTGTATATATCAGCATATTTTGTGGTTGATATTTTCTTGGAGTTCAAGACTTTTTTTTCTCACACCTTACACATAAGGATACACCGTGTCCGTGACGTGTATCAATGAAAGTTCCTGACGAGTGCCACGTGTCTCCTTCTTGAAGAGGCGACACTACACAGACGTGTGTTTTGGTTACAGTGGAGTTTCTTTTGTACGAAAAGGGTTTTTACTCTTGGCCACCCGGACAGTACTCTGTCGAAGTTGTCCTCTTGAGTTGTTTCACAATAATCCGTTGCCTGTCTAGAATCGGCGGGCGAAGCTGGAATTCCAAACATCCCTGGGCAATTCTAGAAATCACCCTGCATTCCGAAAACACGAACGGAATAAAAATACATTGTGTTTTTTTGTGCTTCAGACCAATTTAGCAATGTGTAGTGAAACTCGGAAAATGTCGTCCCAGTAACATTTACATAAATATTTTTCAGTTATTTTTCATCGCGTACAGAACCAAGTAGCACAGACACACACGGGCGGGCGCGCGCGCGCGCGCACACACACACACACACACACACACACACACATACAAGCGTGCGCGAGCGCGCGCACGCACGCACACACACACACACACACACACACACACACACACACACACACACACACACACACACACACTCACTCACTCACTCACTCACTCACTCACACATACACGGGCGCCCGAGCATGCGCGCAAACACACACTCAAGCTCATGCGCGAACTCAAGTACACACACACACACACACACACACACACACACACACACACACACACACACAACACGCGCGCGCGCACACACATACACAAATTGCGCGTGCACACGCATGCATACATGCGCACACACGCACACATGCTCTTCCCACCCACCCACTCATTCACATGCACTACCTATGTGTGAGAAAATCGCTGTTAGTGGAAAACGAGTCAGACTAATCTTCACAGTTCATTCGGAATTAAAGTGTGTCGTCTCAAGAGTGGCATGACTCTACCGTACAAAGAGGTATTGAAAGCAGATTGGTTTCGGGGCCTCAGGACCTCTGAATGGAGTGTCTCTCCACGGAAACCTTCGGCGGACCCACATCGTAAACAGTGTTGCACAGAGTTGAAGAATTGGGCCCATGTCTTTTTATTTTATTTTTTTTTTTATTTTTTTTTTTTTTTTATAATCTATTCATCTGAAATGTGAAACGACTCGGAAGCAGCCCCACCTCGCCAACCCCTCGTCCATTCCCCACGCCCCAGCGCCTCCGTTCATGTGCGAGTTATCAGCTGCTTTGCTCAGCATTGTAAAAAAAAAAAAAAAATTGAAAAAAAGAAAAAAAAAACAAAAACAGAAAAAAAACGAAAGAAAGATCCATCGAAAAAGAAAGAAAAAAGAGAAATGAAAACAGAATTAGGCACACGGCATTTATCCAAGATATGAAGCAACTTGGAAGTAGTCCCATCTCGCCACCCCCTCTTCCATTCCCCAGTCCCACCGCCTCCATTCAATTGGTTCACACACACACACACACACACACACACGCGCGCGCGCGCGCGCGCGCGCACACACGCACGCACACACGCAAGCACGCACGCACACACACACACACACACACACACACACACACACTTCAGGTTTAAACTCATCAGGTTTACACACACACACACACACACACACACACACACACACACACACATCTGTCAGCGAAAATTAGTCGAAAAATACATACAAGTGTTAAGACATCAAAAGACTGGTGTTTTGGTTCTTATGTTTTACTGTCTGCAGTGCCAACGGCAGTCTGTTCTGCAAGGTGCAGTGCTTAAGATACGGAGAGAGCTTTATAGGTATAGATATATTCTGACAAATGCCGTTTATGATGTGTGTTATGGTTGCCAGCGTTTGTCACCTCCTCCGTTCCCCACCACCCCCACCCCCTTTTTTTTCTTTTCTTTTAAACCACTCAAGTCCGTAACAATCCTGAATTGAAGATGCGTGTAATGTTCTTTAAGAAATTGTAACACTACTGTTGTTTTGTTGTTGTCGTTGCTCTCCTCCTCCTCCTCCTCTCCTGGTTATGATTCTGGTTGTTTTTCTTAATGATGTTACACGCACGGGAATAGAGAAAAGCCGTAGCCCAGAAGCTTTTCATGAAGGGAAAGACCGGAGTGCTCCCGACGCATAAACAACCACTGCTTATAACCGATGCGTGCTCACGCCGCTGCTTTACAAGGTCACCGTGACCGTACAACACCTATGCACCAGCCCAACTACCTAGTAGCTTGACACTTCACCACCTGGCTGTGATGAGATGGTGATTATGGTACTGTCGGGTTTGTGGTGGTGTCGGTGATGGACAGAAAAGGGTGAGGGGGTGGTGGTGTGTTATAATGGTGTTGGTGGTAATGAGTGAGGGGGGGAAGGGGTGGTGGCAAGCGGGAAGGAGAACTGCTTAGATAAGCTCGCTGTTCGCCGCTCACTGTGGAGTTGAACCGCTGATTTCCTCGCGCACAGCGAAGGGATTAGGCCTACCGGAAAAAAGGCGTATCTGATGGAAATGAGCCAGTGAACAAGGCCACCGCCAGGCCTGTTTGCTTTATTTCAAAGATATTATCTCGACAGTCACGTACAGACAGACAGACAGATGTGTGTGTGTCCGTGGGGTAGTTTCCGGGGGAGGGTGTGAGAATGGGGGAGTGTGCGTGTGTGGAGAGAGAGGGAGGCGTGGGGGAGAGAGAGATTAGAATATAAATAATAGAGTCATCAGAAGGGCATTTAACTCGGCTGCAGAAATTGATTTTTTTTTTCTGATTAAGAAATATCTTTCCACTTAAAAGCAAAGAATATTGAACGTAACACCAGTTTTCTGATCATCCGAGAGGGAACCATCACTATAGATTCGGAAATGGTTAGAATAATTACTTGCCATGGGATCATTCAATATAAATAAGTATGTATGCATGTATGTATGTGTATGTATGTATATATATATATATATATATGTGTGTGCGCGCGCGCGCGCGCGCGCGCGCGCGCGCGCGTGTGTGTAACTGTTTTCTTTGACTTGGAGGATTTCCATATGGAAGTCTGGGATACTTTATGATCTCCATGACCTTGGTTTTCGGGGTCATCTTCCAGAAGAAAGAAACGATTTATGCCGGCTGCACACTTGCCATTCGTTTTTAACTCATTTGTACTACCTTTTAAAGAGTGAAGAAGCTCCATGGTGCATTCCATTTCATGTACCACTCACAATGAAACATATTCTTTCAGAGTTTTGGGACTTGCATGATGTGAGACATAAACATTATACAGCAGACTCCATGAATACCTTTTTCAGAGATGTTCCACCTGATGGGATCTTTGAATTTCTGACAGAGATTAACATTTTTCATCTGATCTGAGGTTTTACAATAGAAAGATTTTTTAACACAAATTTGGGTGTGTGTTTTAGAAGGTGTATTTTACAGGGTTGTATGAACGAATGACTTGTGAGTTGACTTCAACGCGGTGACAGCCCTGATACGGCCCTTTGCGGACGGCTGGGCTAACAGCAACATTACCTGTCGGTGATTGTACACCGCATTGAACTTTCTGGTGTTCCCACAGTGAAAGTGTGTGTGTGTGTGTGTGTGTGTGTGTGTGTGTGTGTGTGTGTGTACTACTTTGAACTTTCTGGTCCCCCACAGTGAAAGTAATAGATGGAATTTCTGACTGCACCATCTCCTTTAATGATAATTTATGATTGTGGGCGTAGATCGGCATTATGCATTTTAATCGTTGAAGGTTTTTTTTTTTTGTTTGTTTGTTTTTTTGTTTTTTTGTTTTTTTTTTTTTTGTTTTCCGTTTCGAGGAACCAGTATCATACCTTCAACTGACATAGCTTTCAACTTTTCTGTCATTTAAAGAACCTTGTAAAAAATGTTCCTCTCAAAACAAAACTCATATTACCTTGCTTGTTGCTATATATGGAAGACGAACACACGGCAAATTGAAATGCTTTCAATATCGATTTCGCGCTTTTCTTTTATAAATATTTCGGAGCTCTGAAAAAAAAAATAATCCCCGCGCATAATTCAGTCTAGTGCGCACAGAACACTGCTTGAATTGTTTAAATACATAGCGTCTAGGTTCCCAATCGCTTTTGTTGTTGGAATGTTGTTGTTCGTTTGTTTCTCGTTTAATTGAACGTTTCCTTTGGTTTGTAGGTCATTTTTTTAGTTTCATACATACATGTTAATCTTGAAGTCAGGACTATTAAAAAAAGTGTGTGTGTGTGTGTGTGTGTGTGTGTGTGTGTGTGTGTGTGTGTGTGTGTGTTTTTATCTCCAAAATATCACTGCCAGTCTTGAATATAACAGTGTAGGTGGATCAACACCATACAAAAAAAGATAGATAAATAGATGGATATGTATGTAGGTGCCATCCTATACAGAATGACTTTATAATGGCTGCGCGCATCTGCATGTATTTAGTGTTTGTGATCAAGGCAAAGCTAGGCCAAACATGAACTTTCCAACCACGAACAGTCTTCAGATTTGAATGATTTGTCAATTAATTTGAATTAAATGCTGACGACATTGGTAGAAAAATCTTGTCTGAGAAATTGTTTGCACTGCTTGTTCAGCCAGCCCGTGGCCACATGGCTGTCCTTTGCAAGAGTTCTCTTCTCTTTATGCTAATAGACAAGTAGGGCTCGTTGGCTGGCGTGGTGCAACATCGCTTTTTACCACCAGCATTAAAATTTGAACGTTCTGTGTGAGTATGTGGAATCAGTCCAACACACATTTCCAGTGAACGTTTCCAGTGTATTTGACATTTTCGATTATTCTCCGGTCATCCTGGCAAGCAGAATTCAATGTATGTGCTTTCCTTTCAATAGTCAGTCTGTATTTCATTCAGCTGAGCAGCAAAAGGTGTGCCTGGAGGCAATCCACTTCCACATTTTCTATCCTCATTCGTTGCTTTAACCATAATCAGTATCTGCAGTGAAATGTGTAATATTTCGGAGACGAAAAGAAAATGCACCGATTTCACCCACACTATAGTGAAAGACTTGTTTGTGAAGAAGACAGGATAATGGCGCAGATAGTTTTCATTTCTCTGGTATTGAATTTCTTAGCTGGTGTGTAGAGTTCTGGTCTGATAAACAGCCCTTGTATAGGCCAGACGTCGTACCCTTTTGTGTCAGTGCGCCTCTTTCAAGAGACCAAGTGTGCAGGTGGGAACAAAATTAAACAATGGAGCAGATCATGGTGGTTCATTGAAAATCAAACGTGCCATCCGTCACTGCCATCCCTTGCTTTATACCCCAGTGTTTACGGCCATGTGTTTATGCCTCCCCTAAGCACCTGCTTCAAGGTACGAAAAGTGTGCGGTGACGATCAGTATTGGTAATGGGATTGATCAGTAACAGGAACAGAATTGATTAGTTATTGATTAGTAATGGGAACAGAATTCTCAGTATTAATCAAAAATTCTAACACATCGTCTTTGACTCTCTCTCTCTCTCTCTCTCTCTCTCTCTCTCTCTCTCTCTCTCTCTCTCTCTCTCTCTCTCTCTCTCTCTCTCGCTCGCTCGCTCGCAGAGAGAGAGAGAGAGAGAGACACACACACACACACAGAGACAGAGAGATGGATATTAGTTGCCCCACTACCACCCACCCTCGTCCCCGTTCCCTTCCTCTGTCTCCTCTCACCTCCTCCCCTCTTTCTTCATGCCCCTCCCCCGTCCACTCTACCTGTCCCTCCTCCCCCCCCCCCCCGCCCCGCCCCCTCACCTACCCAGCCCCTTTATCCTCCTTTCGCCCCTTTTCCTTCCCCGTCTTTCACTTACCTTTCCTTCATCTCCTTTGCCCCCCATCTCCTCCCTTGCTTTCCCATCCTCCTTCCTCTACCCCCCTCCTGTTTCCCCCCCGTCTCTGCCCTCACCTACCCTTATCCCGTCCCCTTCCGCCCTCCACCGCATGACATCCTCCTCCAAACCCACGCTTTCGTCCCACTCAATCCCTCTCTCTGTCACCCCCCCCCCCCCCCCCCCTTTCCTTTGCTGTCCCTTCTTCTTTCTTCCTTCCATCTCCCCCACCCTTTCCCTCTCACACAGACATTTGGTCCGAACTTCGACTTCGCTTCGCTTTGCTATATATATATATATAGTCGCATTTTTTGTTGGATTGAAATCGGTCTAATACGACTATCTAGCACAAAGAAAACGATTCTCGCTTGATATGCGCTGTATGCTGAGGACCCCGCCATGCCAACTTTGGAGAAGAGTTGAGACGAACACTGTGATGTTGTAACCGCCTTTCCCATGCCCCCCTCAACGCTCTCCTTTCTGCCCCCCCCCCCCCTCCCCGTCCCTTCTCCATCCATGTTTCCCCCATCCCTCCTCCCCTTCGCTGCCCACCGCCTCCCACCCTACCCTTACCCGTCCCCGTGTGTGTGTGTGTGTGTGTGTGTGTGTGTTCACGTTGTGCCCTCTACCTACCTCCCTTTCCTCTCTCCTCTCCTCTCCTCTCATTTCATCCCCTCCATCCTTCTTCCCAAGCTGGAGTTGATATTTATCCCTCCTGCTGCCCCGTCTGAAGTCTGGCACCGTTCTATCGTTTTTTTTTTTGCCCTGACCTTTCCTCACATGATCGATATGGTGAACTCCGACCCCACTCCCATACCACCCTCACCCCTGTCACCATTCCCCCTGCGCTGGTACTACTGAAAATCAAGGAGAAACTCGAAGGCCACTCGGGAGAGCGCAGACCTTCGCCAAAATCGAAGAGTCCTTTGGTCACTGGATCCGGATTGTAAGAGAGAAGAGGCTTTTTACCAGAGCCTGTGTAAACTGGAGGCTAGACGTCAGTGGGAAAGTTTGTCCTGGGGAGAAGGTAATAGCCTGGGGCAGACCCAAGACGACATCATGTGGGGGTTTAGTTGACTCTGGCGCTAGAGCATGAAAACTTTCTCAGCACGAGAAACAGGCTACGCATCCCCACCCTGCCCCGAAGGGTTTTTTATTCTGGATTGTTTGTTTGTTTGTTTGTTTGTTTCTCTCGTCTTTTTTTTTATTTGTTAAGTGAGAGAAGTGGAGGGGCGAGCACATTCGCAGTAGACGCAGTTAAAAGTTGCCTCACAGTTAGCCTGATTTAATTTCAGTTTTGAGCAGTAACCCAGCCCTGCGTACACAGGTCTTGGTCTAAGGGGTGGAAGGACGCCTTATCGTTTGTCCTCCTGGAATCTTGCTTGGCTGTAAACAGAAACATGAGCCGGCCCAGTATTTGCCCTCCTTTACAGCCCATTTTGTTTTTCTCTCTTCTCCTGCACTCCCTCACCGTCCTTGCAAAAGTGAGGTCTTAATACGTAAAGATATTGCAAGATTTTGTCTCGCTCGCACACGCACATGCGTGTCCTTGCATGCACACGTACGCACGCACACGCGCGCGCGAACACACGTACACACACACACACACACACACACACACACACACACACACACACACACACACACACACACACCACTAATACACACACACTAACACACACATGCCTGCATGCATGCAAGCACGCACTTTTTTACATTCTCTCTTTCTCTTTGAATCTGTCAGTTGCACCCAAGTCTGACCAACGTGTTGGGCTAATGCGTAGGTCAGGCATTTGCTGAGTCGCACCGTGCGACCGTCTTCCTACATTCTCTCATCTACGTCTTTAATTCATGTATCCATCATATCAGCTTTAAATCAAGCGTAGTGTGGTCAGGTAACTTTGCAGATGTGGCGTAGCATATATAGACTAGTACACATGCAAGTGATGCCACCTCGATGAAACTGAAACTAAAACTGAGCTTGAATCGGGTCCCTTCACTCATGTGGGATAAAGATGCAAAGGGTACCATCACTCCCCACCTTCACACGCCTGCCCAACATCTCCTCTTTCTCTGTCCTCTGTATCACTTTATTGTTTGGTGTTATCTCCCCTCTCTCTGTCCCTTCCGTCTGTCTGCTGTTTTTGCGTTCTCTCATCTCTCACTGTCCCCTACATCCCTGTCCTGTTTGGTTTGGTGTTCTTTCCTCTCTGTCTGTTTCCCTCCATAAGCTGTTTTTTGTTTTTTCTCACGCCTTTTTTTGTTTCCTCCATCGCTCTACTGTTTAGTATTCTTTCTCTTCTCTGTTTGGTGTTCCATCCAACTACTGTTTGGTGTTCTCTCCCTTCTCTCTGGTGCCTCATCCCTCTACCGTTTGGTGTTCTCTCCCCCTTCTTTGTGACCTCCATCCCTGAACTGTTAATTCTCTCCCCTTTGTCTGTCCCCTCCATTCCTTCGACTGTTTGGTGTGTTTCTCTCCCCATCTCTGTCTCCTCCATTCCTTCACTGCTTGGTGCTCCCTCCCCTTTCTCTGTCCCTTCCATTCCTTCACTGTTTGGTGTACTCTCCCCTTTCTCTGTCCCTCCATTCCTTCCATTCCTTCACTGTTTGGTGTTCTCTCCCTTTCTTTGTCCCCTCCATTCCTTCACTGTTTGGTGTCTCTCTCTCCCTTTCTTTGTCCCCATTCCACTGTTTTTCCTTTCACTCCTTCCCTGTTTTGTGTGTTCCTTCTCTGTCCCCTTTCTCTGTCCCTCTCCCCTTTCTCATTCATTTCACTGTGTTGGTGTTCTCTCCCTTTCTCTGTCCCTCCATTCCTTCACTGTTTGGTGTTCTCTCCCCTTTCTCTTCCCCTCCATTCCTTCACTGTTTGGTGTTCTCTCCCCTTTCTCTGTCCCCTCCATTCCTTCACTGTTTGGTGTTCTCTCCCTTTCTTTCTCTGTCCCCTTTCATTCCTTCACTGTTTGGTGTTTCTCTCCTTTCTTCTCTGTCTGTCCCCTCCATTCCTTCGTAGTTTGGTGTTCTCCTCTCCTCCCTTTCTCTGTCCCCTCCATTCCTTCACTGTTTGGTGTTCTCTCCCCTTCTCTGTCCCCTCCATTCCTTCACTGTTTTGTGTTCTCTGTTCTCTCCCCTTTCTCTGTCCCTTTCATTCCTCCATTCTTCACTGTTTGGTGTTTCTCTCCCTTTCTCTGTCCCCTCCATTCCTTCACTGTTTGGTGTTCTCTCCCCTTTCTCTGTCCCCTCCATTCCTTCGTGTTTGGTGTTCTCTCCCCTGTTTCTCTGTCCCCTCCATTTCTTCACTGTTTGGTGTTCTCTCCCCTTTCTCTGTCCCCTCCATTTCTTCACTGTTTGGTGTTCTCTCTCCCCTTTCTCTGTCCCCTCCATTCCTTCACTGTTTGTGTTCTTTCCCTCTCTCTCTGTCCCCTCCATTCCTTCACTGTTTGGTGTTCTCTCCCTTTGTCTCTGTCCCCTCCATTCCTTCACTGTTTGGTGTTCTCTCCCTTTCTCTGTCCCCTCCATTCCTTCACTGTTTGGTGTTCTCTCCCCTTTTCCTGTCCCCTCATTCCTTCACTGTTTGGTGTTCCTCCCTTTTCTCTGTCCCCTCCATTCCTTCACTGTTTTGGTGTTCTCCCCTTCTCTGTCCCCTCCATTCCTTCACTGTTTGGTGTTCTCTCCCCTTTCCTGTCCCCCTCCATTCCTTCACTGTTTTGGTTCTCTTTCTCTCCCTTTCTCTGTCCCCTCCATTCCTTCACTGTTTGGTGGTGTTCTCTCCCCTTTCTCTGTCCCTTTCATTCCTTCACTGTTTGGTGTTTCTCTCTCCTCCCCTTTCTCTGTCCCCTCCATTCCTTCACTGTTTTGGTGTTCTCTCCCCTTTCTCTGTGTCCCCTCCATTCCTTCACTTTTTGGTGTTCTCTCCCCTTTCTCTGTCCCCTCCATTCCTTCACTGTTTGGTGTTCTCTCTCCCCTTTCTCTGTCCCCTCTATTCCTTCACTGTTTGGTGTTCTCTCCCCTTTCTCTGTCCCTTTCATTCCTTCACTGTTTGGTGTTCTCTCCTCCCCTGTTCTCTGTCCCCCTCCATTCCTTCACTGTTTGGGTGTTCTCTCTCCCTTTCTCTGTCCCCCTCCATTCCTTCACTGTTTGGTGTTTCTCTCCCCTTTCTCTGTCCCCTCCATTTCCTTCACTGTTTGGTGTTCTCTCCCCTGTCTCTGTCCCCTCCATTCCTTCTCTGTTTGGTGTTCTCTCCCCTTTCTCTGTCCCCTCCATTCCTTCACTGTTTTTGGTGTCTCTCTCCCTCCCTTTCTCTGTCCCCTCCATTCCTTCTCTGTTTGGTGTTCTCTCCCCTTTCTCTGTCCCCCCTCCATTCCTTCACTGTTTGGTGTTCTCTGTCCCCTCCCTTTCTCTTTGTCTGTCCCCTCCATTCCTTCTCTGTTTGGTGTTTCTCTCTCCCTTTCTCTGTCCCCCTCCATTCCTTCACTGTTTGGTGTTCTCTCCCTTTCTCTGTCCCCTCCATTCCTTCACTGTTTGGTGTTCTCCCCTCTCCCTCCCATTCCTTCACTGTTTGGTGTCCTCTCCCCTGTCTCTGTCCCCTCCATTCCTTCTCTGTTTGGTGTTCTCTCCCTTTCTCTGTCCCCTCCATTCCTTCACTGTTTGGTGTTCTCTCCCTTTCTTCTCTGTCCCCTCCATTCCTTCACTGTTTGGTGTTCTCTCCCTTTCTCTGTCCCCTCCATTCCTTCTCTGTTTGGTGTTCTCTCCCTTTCTCTGTCCCCTCTCCATCCTTCACTGTTTGGTGTTCTCTCCCCTGTCTCTGTCCCCTCCATTCCTTCACTGTTTGGTGTTTCTCTCTCCCTTTCTCTGTCCCTTTCATTCCTTCACTGTTTGGTGTTCTCTCCCTTTCTCTCCTCCCTTTCTCTGTTCTCTCCCTTCCTCTGTCCCCTCATTCCTTCTCTGTTTGGTGTTCTCTCCCTTTCTCTCTGTCCCCTCCATTCCTTCACTGTTTGATGTTCTTCTTTCCTCCCCATTCTCTGTCCCCTCCATTCCTTCACTGTTTGGTGTTCTCTCCCCCTTTCTCTGTCCCCTCCATTCCTTCTCTGTTTAGTGTTCTCTCCCTTTCTCTGTGTCCCCTCAATTCCTTCTCTGTTTAGTGTCTTCTCTCCTTCCTTTCTCTGTGTCCCCTCCATTCCTTCACTGTTTCATGTTTCTCCACTTCCTGGTTCATCTCCCCACCCCCATTCCCATACCCCACCCCCCCTCCCCTTCACGAAACTGTTTAGTGTTCTCTCCTTTTTTTTTTCTCCGACCTCTCCATTCCTTTCCACTGTTTCTATTGCCCCCATTCCCCCCCACACCCCTTCCTCTCCCATCCAGGAACTGTTTGGTGTGCCCTCCCCTTTCTCTTGTCTTCTTCATCCCTCTGCTATTTGGTGTTCTCTCCCTTTCTCTGTCCCTTTCATTCTTTCACTGTTTGGTGTTCTCTCCCTCTTTCTCTGCCCCCCCCCCCCCCCCCCCCCCCCCCCCCCCCCCCCCATTCCTTCACTGTTTGATGTTTCTCTCCCCTTTCTCTGTCCCCCTCCATTCCTTCACACTGTTGGTGTTCTGTTCTCCCCCCCCCCCCCCCCCCCCCCCCCCCCCTCCATTCCTTCACTGTTTGATGTTCTCTCCCTTTTTCTCTGTCCCCTCCATTCCTTCACTGTTTGGTGTTCTCTCCCCTTTCTCTGTCCCCTCTATTCCTTCACTGTTTGATGTTCTCTCTCCCCTTTCTCTGTCCCCTCCATTCCTTCACTGTTTGGTGTTGGTCTCTCCCCTTTTTCTCTGTCCCCTCCATTCCTTCACTGTTTGGTGTTCTCTCCCCTTTCTCTGTCCCCTCTATTCCTTCACTGTTTGATGTTTCTCTCCCTTTCTCTGTCCCCTCCATTCCTTCACTGTTTGGTGTTCTCTCCCTTTCTCTGTCCCCTCCATTCCTTCACTGTTTGGTGTTCTCTCTCCCCCCCTCCCCTCTCTGTCCCCTCTATTCCTTCACTGTTTGATGTTCTCTCTCCCTTCTCTCTGTCCCCTCCATTCCTTCACTGTTTGGTGTTTTCTCTCCCTTTCTCTGTCCCCTCCATTCCTTCACTGTTTGGTGTTTCTCTCCCTTTCTCTGTCCCCTCCATTCCTTCACTGTTTGGTGTTCTCTCCTCCCCTTTCTCTGTCCCCTCTATTCCTTCACTGTTTGATGTTCTCTCCCTTTCTCTGTCCCCTCCATTCCTTCACTGTTTGATGTTCTCTCTCCGTTCTCCAAGGAAGTCGTCTCCCACTTCTCTGCCACTCTCTGGTCCCCCCCCCCCCCCCCACCTCCATCCCTAAACTGTTTGGTATTCTCTCCCCTTTCTGTCCCCTCTGAACATCTACTGTTTGTTGGGGAATGGTATTTTCTCCTCTCTTTCTGTCCCTTCTGTCCATCTACTGTTTGTTCTCTTCACCCCTCCCTGATTCTACCATCCTTCTATTATTTCGTTTTCCTCATTTCTTACTCTGTTTGTTCTCCTCCCCCCCCCCCCCCCCCCCCCCCCCCCCTCCCGTGCACCTTTATTCCCTTACGCGTTTTGGTGTTCTGCTCGCTTTCTCTGCCCACACGTATGTTCCTCTGCTCTTTGTTTTCTCCCACCACCTTGCTGTTCCCTCCATATCTCTGTTGTTTGGTGTTCTCTTCCCCCCATTTTGCTTTGTTCATATTCATTTTCTGCTGTGTGATATTCTCACCCCTTTTTTGTCCCCTTGATCCTTCTCTTGTTTAAGCCCCCCCCCCCCCCCCCCCCCCCCCACCCCTCCCCATTTGTCCATTCCTGTGCAGTTGGTTGTTTTCTTTCCACTGTCCATTCCATCCATCCTTGTACTGTTTGTTACTACACAGTACCAAGACCCGTTTTCAGTTCGCATACCAACAGAACAGATCAACAGATGATGCCACACTCACACTTCTCCATCATGCTTTCGAAAAACCTGCCTCCTTTGTACGCATTCTCTTTATTGATTTCTCATCATCAGCATTCAACACCACACAACCACATCTGATGGCAAAGAAACTCATTAACATAAATGTGGGTAACAAGCTCATTCTTTGGATAATTGATTTTCTTACACAGAGGACACAGTCTGTTCGATATCAAAGTGTTGTTTCGTCTTCCAGAGTCATTTCAACTGGCGCACCCCAGGGTACTGTTTTATCACCAGTGCTTTTTACTCTGTACACAAATGATTGTTCAGGAAGTGATTCAACTTTGTACATTAAATATTCAGATGACTCAGCACTTGTAGATCTTTCCAACTCTGATTCTGTTTACTTCAAGGAGGTTCAAAGATTTGTTGACTGGTGCGATCATAACTATCTTGATCTGAATGTAACAAAAACGAAAGAAATGTTGATTGATTTTAGAAAGAATCCAAAAGCTGTACCACCCACTTTTTATCAAAGGTGCTGAAGTAGAACGTGTTGAATCATACAAATATTTAGGAACTTTTATAGATAATAAGCTGAATTTTAAATCCCATGTTGAGTATGTCCACAAAAAATGTCAAACCAGATTATATTGTCTTCGCAAGCTGCGATCATTTCATGTGAATACTGACATTCTTCGGACATTTTATTCATGCTTCTTGGAATCTGTTCTAACTTTCTCATTTATGTGTGTTGGTATGGTGGGTTGACTGTGAAGAGCAGAAATGTGCTTGAGAAAGTGTGAACGTGGGAGGAAAAATCGTTGGTGAGAGACAAAAAAGTCTGAGTGAGCTATATAGGTGCCGTGTTAGTTGTAAAGCGAAGAAGATTACGTGTGACCAGACCCACGTCCTTGCAAATCAGTATGACCTTCTTCAGTCAGGACGAAGATATATCGATCGGTTAAATGCAGAAGTGTCAGATTTAAACAAAGTTTTATTCCCCTGTCCATTGATTTCTTGAACCGAGAAGATGTTTAATTGAAATCCAAATTCCTCTATATGAATGTATGTCATGTCATATGTGAGAAAATGGGTAATGTGGCTAAATTATTGTTTATTTGCTGTGAATGTGTGTGACCACAAATTAATTTCTCAAATTGAGATAATAAAGTTTACTTGACTTGACTTGATGTTGATGTTCCCCCCCCCCCCCCCCCCCTCCCAACACACACATACCTGTCCCTACGATCCCTCTGCTATTTGATTCTCTCTCCTCCCCCCCCCCCCCCCCCCCCCCCCCTCTTCACCACCTCTGGCGTTCATTCCCCCTCCTCCCCACTTTTCTCTGTCTTCCCATCCCTCTCATGTTTTCTTTGTGTTCACTTCCTTCTCTGTCCCCTTCTATCCCTCTATTATTTGGTATTGTCCGTTCCACGCCTTGTGTTCCCTCTGTTGTTCGATGTTACCTGTTCCAAACACCCTGCCCCTCTCTGTTCCTTCCATCCCTCCATTGTTTAATATAATCCCAATCGCACCCCCAACCCCCACCAT
>JADBJO010000154.1:769115-771615 GCA_016801955.1 Conus betulinus
CTAGTTGTTTCTTAGTACCATTAAAGAAAACATGTTAATTTCAAAGCTTTCTGATGTTGTTTAAACAGTCTAATTAACTATCCTATCTTTTGTGTTGTGTTCTCAATGACATTATTCCTTTGCTGATCATTCTAGCTTCCTATACACATCCACACCAGGTTTGTCGTGTCACAGCCTCAATAAAGCCATCCCCTGAGAGCAGTCAGTATCAAGTCATATTGAGACAGCTCTGCAGAGGCAAAATTGTAACCCACACTGAGTCATATAGGCTTGTTCAGAAGAAGCTGCTCTAATCTAACATGTGCATGACACCTTCTACTGAGCACTGTAGCGTCCCTCTCCTCTTCTTCAATGCCCCCCCCCCCCCCCTCCACCACCCTGCTGGTGACAGTAATTGCTTGGTCTCAAAGCTAGCATGCATGAGCATCCCTCTCTGGAGGCTCTATCCTTTGACAGTCTTCATTAACTTGCCTGCACTGACAACCTGCCATGGTATGGATGTGGAAAGACGGGTCCCAAGTGAGCAGTCATGAAGAACCATAGACTGAATTGTAAACTTGTTCATATTTTTCAATCACTCAGGACAAGATTGATAAACATGACGCTTTGGAGTTTCATTTATCAAGGTCGAAGACTTCTTGACCACAAGCACTTTATGCTCCTTTTTATGTATCAGAATCTACCAGGCCTAAGAGGCGCAGACATCTGCAATGTTGTTTAGGCAGTTCATGAAACTTGACTGTGTGGTTGCAGTTTTCCCATTGTAACCCATATTGCGCTCAGCTCTCAGTTAGAGCTATCAGAGGCTGAAGAATCCTGAATAGCTTTTTAAGTTATCTGATACATTAATGTTGTATATTTGCACAATGTTCCTTGTTATTGCTTTTAGTGTAAAGTAAGTTCCTGTCTTGTTTCTAGCTTGTCATGTCGTATCACATAACTTTATAATGTGTTGCTTATGTAAAGCAATGTATCTAATGTAATGCTTAGAGCCCTGATTTTTAGATAATAGGTGCTATATGAATTAACATTATTATTATTATTGTTATGTCAACTCTCCTTTTCCTTTTTTCTTGTTTTGTTTGTTTGTATGGCTTGCATTGTGTGGAGTGTGTGTGTGCCTGTATGTGCACATGTGTGTCTGTATGTGTGTTCTGTGTGTGTGAAATGTAGGCAAAGGTATCAGACACAGTTTCTGAGCCAGCACAAATCTAATTCATATGAAATTCATGAATCAAAAGAAAGAGTAATAAAAAAGGAAGAGAAGCTGTGATGTTTCTGAATAGATTCCTTGATTTGCTCATTTGTAATCACAGAACATGTTTTAACAACAGCTTAATGATAAACAGTAAACAAGTGGGGTAGTCTCTGCTCCCATAAGGAAACCTAACACAGAGTAACTTTTATTCAAGACTGGCACAGCCTTTTAAACTTGAATAAAGTCAGACAAGTACAAAGACAAACAATCTAATAGTGGGGAAAAACAAGCGCAGGCCAACACTAAATTGTCTTCATAGTAATGACTTGGCAAAACTTTGAACTTAAGGGGGGCTGGGGGGGGGGGGGGGGGGGGGGGGGGGGCAGGAGGTTGAAGATGTAAAAACTGGGAACATGAAATTAAGAAAATATGTAAACTCTTCACTGGCTGCATAAGGGAACCATCGCAATCCCTTTTAAAGGCAGATATATTTGTATTGCCTGCTCCGAGGCCTTTCGTCCGCTGGGTCGGAAACTCATCAGGGAGACACGGCTGGCTGTATTTGCACTCCTGGCGTCAAATAGAGACACACCACAGTCCATAATACCGTGATGTTCACCACCAGGGTGCAAAAAAGAATCCAATAGCACCCCCGAAGCAGCCAGCGAAGAGTAGTAAAGGAAACCAAACGAAGTGTGGGGAGGAAAAAAGTTGCTGAAAAACTACAGATATTATGCAAATAGTATAAAATGTAGGGGGCAATCTTTGAGCCTACGCTTGAGGATCCACCCAAGGATGCAAGGGAGATCAAAAGACAAACACAAAGACAGACAGAACAAATACAAATAACCTCGATTTAATCAAAACGAAATTGGAAATGAAATGAGGCAGGGAACAGTAAACAATAAACAGTAAACAAGTGGGGTAGTCTTTGCTCCCATAAGGAAACCTAACACAGAGTAACTTTTATTCAAGACTGGCACAGCCTTTTAAACTTGAATAAAGTCAGACAAGTACAAAAGACAAACAATCTAATAGTGGGGAAAAACAAGCGCAGGCCAACAACTAAATTGTCTTCATAGTAATGACTTGGCAAAACTTTGAACTTAAGGGGGGCTGGGGGGGAGGGGGGGGGCAGGAGGTTGAAGATGTGTAAAAACTGGGAACATGAAATTAAGAAAAATATGTAAACTCTTCACTGGCTGCATAAGGGAACCATCGCAATCCCTTTTAAAGGCAGATATATTTGTATTGCCTGCTCCGAGGCCTTTCGTCCGCTAGGTCGGAAACTCATCAGGGAGA
>JADBJO010000154.1:776615-824115 GCA_016801955.1 Conus betulinus
TCACAAGGCTGCATCACACATTGTCAGGCCAAATTTGAATCTGAACAGAAAGCTGCTAAGGAACATTAACAACAAATGTCGCAAAAGTTTTAGGTTGCCTTCAAAGACATACTAGGTACAAATTTCCTTAGGTTTGATTTGTTTTGTATCTTATCAGAGCAGTTGTTTGAAAAGTGTCCACAAGGCAGTTAAGGGTGTGCTAGCATTCATTCTCTCCCACTACTCTGTCTTGTTGCGAATGCAAAGTTGCAGTTATCCACGGCAAGACTGAAAGTAGCGTTGACACCTGAACACAGACAAGGCAGGAACATCTGGCATCTGACATCGACCCAAGAGGTCGAAATACATTGCGTTTTGTCCGGTAATCTGTTTTTTTTTCGGTATCCTCTTGTGGAACTGATACCATGTCTTTCTAGAATTTGCTTGATTTTCGACCCTCGGTCACTTGTTTTGAAAGAAAAACATCTGGGTTTATGGATTTTTAGAGGCATAAGGTACATGAATGTCCTTTTTTTTCTCTAAGAACTTTGTTTTTTCCTTTTCAGGAGAGGGAACAGCCAGAAGTCAGAAGGAAGTTTGTCAGGACTGTTGGGCAGGTGGTTTGAAATCAGATGATTTGTTTAATGATAGTGGCATGATCATGATTTATAATAAGCACTTGAAAGAGTAGCACTGTCGTCATGAAAGAGTAGCACTGGCAATGTCATAAAAGAGTAGCACTGGCAATGTCATAAAAGAGTAGCACTCATGTCATGAAAGAGTAGCACTGGCAATGTCATGAAAGAGTAGCACTGGCAGTGTCATGAAAGAGTAGCACTGGCAATGTCATGAAAGAGTAGCACTGGCAATGTCAGTGCACTGGCAATGGAAAAGCACTTGCAGTGTCATGAAAGAGTAGCACTACTGGCAATGTCTGGCAATGTCAAAGAGTAGCACTGGCAGTGTCATGAAAGAGTAGCACTGGCAATGTCATGAAAGAGTAGCACTGGCAATGTCATGAAAGAGTAGTACTGGCAGTGTCATGAAAGAGTAGCACTGGCAATGTCATGAAAGAGTAGCACTGGCAATGTCATGAAAGAGTAGCACTGGCAATGTCATGAAGGAAAAGCACTGGCAGTGTCATTGAAGGAGAAGCACTGGCAGTGTCATTGAAGGAGAAGCACTGGCAGTGTCATTGAAGGAGAAGCACTGGCAGTGTCACTGAAGGAGAAGCACTGTGTCACTGAAGGAGAAGCACTGGCAGTGTCATGAAGGAGAAGCACTGGCAGTGTCATCGAAGGAGAAACACTGGCAGTGTCATTGAAGGAGAAGCAATGGCAGTGTCACTGAAGGAGAAGCAAGCACTGAAGGAGAAGCACTCATCATTGAAGGAGAAGCACTGGCAGTGTCATTGAAGGAGAAGCACTGGCAGCATCACTGAAGGAGTGCACTGGCAGTGTCATTGAAGAAGCACTGGCAGTGTCATGAAGGAGAAGCACTGGCAGTGTCATCGAAGGAGAAGCACTGGCAGTATCATTGAAGGAGAAGCACTGGCAGTGTCACTGAAGGAGAAGCACTGGCAGTGTCAGGAAGCACTGGCAGTGTCACTGAAGCACTGGCAGTGCCTTTTGAAGGAGAAGCACTGGCAGTGTCATTGAAGGAGAAGCACTGGCAGTATCATTGAAGGAGAAGCACTGGCAGTATCATTGAAGGAGAAGCACTGGCAGCGTCATTGAAGGAGAAGCACTGGCAGCGTCACATTGAAGGAGAAGCACTGGCAGTGTCTGAAGGAGAAGCACTGGCAGTGTCATTGAAGGAGAAGCACTGGCAGTGTCATTGAAGGAGAAGCACTGGCAGTATCATTGAAGGAGAAGCACTGGCAGTATCATTGAAGGAGAAGCACTGGCAGTGTCAGGAGAAGCACTGGCAGTGTCATTGAAGGAGAAGCACTGGCAGTGTCATCGAAGGAGAAGCACTGGGCAGTGTCATGAAGGAGAAGCACTGGCAGTGTCATTGAAGGAGAAGCACTGGCAGTGTCACTGAAGGAGAAGCACTGGCAATGTCATGAAGGAGAAGCACTGGCAGTGTCATCGAAGGAGAAGCACTGGCAGTGTCATCGAAGGAGAAGCACTTCATTGAAGGAGAAGCACTGGCAATATCATTGAAGGAGAAGCACTGGCAGTGTCATTGAAGGAGAAGCACTGGCAGTGTCATTGAAGGAGAAGCACTGGCAGTGTCATGAAGGAGAAAACACTGGCAGTGTCATCGAAGGAGAAGCAGTGGCAGTGTCATCGAAGGAGAAGCACTGGCAGTATCATTGAAGGAGAAGCACTGGCAGCGTCACTGAAGGAGAAGCACTGGCAATGTCATGAAGGAGAAGCACTGGCAATGTCATGAAGGAGAAGAACTGGCAATGTCATAAAGGAGCAGTGGTTTGCAGGAGCCAATACATTAGTGCTGATGACTTGAGTTAATTGTTCAAGGTGTAACGTTTATTGTCAGCGCAATATCAAGCTGTGACCACTGGTTAGGCATGTTTTTGACACATGGTATAGCAGTCAAGGTAGTGTCTTGAGAACATTGACATGGTGAATGTATGATATATTGTATTAAAGTGTTTGATACAACATAATGCTGTGAGCATTGTACATGGTGAAATTGACCTGTAGCAAAAAAGTGTCTTTCCAGCATAGTGCCTTGAGCATGGCGAGTCCCACTCACAGTGAAACAGTTCAGTTCAGTTCACTTTCATCAAGGAGGTGTCACTGCGTGCTGACTACTCCGTACAGTATCAGCATAGCATCTTGCTGTGAATGTCGACTTCATCATTCTGCAGCCAGTCTCTGATAAAAGTTAGGGTATGTATCTTGATAAGCTTTATCAGGGATACAGGTGCCAGTACTTGAACAACCCGTATGGTTTAAAAACCTTCTTTCTTGATGTATGGTAAGAAAATTCATGCAAAATGGTGCATCACTGAAAGACCCATGCTAAGATGCTTTGTCTGTGAGTGAAAGCCATACCTCATGTAACAGGTGAAGAGCAGCTGGCCAAACGACGGTCACGCTTACGATTACGATCAGCCACCAACAGTTCCTCCAGTCAGTGTGAACAAGAATCACCCACAAGTTCAGGGGAGATAAGTACTACCTCATCCTCAGTGAGTGGTTCACCCTCTCCGTCATTCCAAGCAGCGCCATCATCCTCACCAAAACATTGTCCAGTGAAGGTATGCTGGTTTTCGTGGGTATGCATGTTAAATGAATTACAGGTAAATCAAACAGATGTGAGTGAAAGGAAGTTCTCTGTGTGTGCGCGCACACACATGCGCGAGTATGTGTAAGAGTGTGTGTGTGGAGGGAAGAAAAACAACCCTTCCCACACTATATTAAAGACCATTAGTGCCTCACCCATCATACATTCTTTTCATCTATTTTCAGTTAATGCATAAGTGGTATTCCACAGTGATCATTTGCAGTGTCTCTTTGTACCTCCTTCCTCCCTGCCCCCTACCCCCCAGTCCCCATTACCATACACACATTTGTCATCTGCCCAGTCTCCTCTTCCACCTCCTCTGTCACATCCCTTTTGTTCTTCCTTCTTCAAGGTGGCCCGTTGGATTACAGCCCACAGTGAAGTCTGTGACAATGTCCCAGAGGCCAGCCTGAGCTCTGATGTTTACTTTAAATCCGTGGCACTTGAAACATGTCTGATTTTCGTTGAAGGGAAGAAAGAGTGTCAGGCTACGGTCCTGCTTTAATCTTACAATGTACTCCTCGGTATCTGTGTGTCTGTAAGTTATCCTGAGAGGACAGTGAATTTGTGCATTTGCAGTCAGACTGACTGAACATGAAGTTCCATCTACTCTGTCTTTTCATGTATCTGTGATTTTTTGTTAAGTGGTGATCTGATAATTCATGCTCCTGTATAGAAACCAAAGACATTCTGAGCATTGAGCCAGGATTAGGGTGTTTCCAGTTCTGTCGGTATTGGGCCGAGTATTAATCTTTTATGTTTGGTCAGTAAAGTTTTGGAGGGAAGCATACAAGATAAGAAACAGAAAGAAAAAAAAAAACATCAAAAGGAGGAAAGCATACAGGATAAGAAACAGAAAGAAAAAAATATCAAACATGTACTGTCAAATATGTGGCTGACAGCTTTAAGCAGAAATTACTATGAAGAAGAAGGAAAACAGAATACAGGAACATGTGGCATTGTAATGCGTAAAAGTACATTCTGAGAAAGTGGTGCTGTATTTTATGTCGAAACATATATAACTCAACAGTACCTGTGACTTTGGTCATCTTCACAGAGGACTTTCAGAACATATGTTATATGACACTCTAGACCAGATTTCATGGGATTACAAAACAGATCATCAAGATGCAGCAGCGAGTTCTTGTCCTATAAATACTGTAACACTCAGCACAACTCTTCCTCTGCACACAACGTAACAAAGTGCCACATTACAGAGCACAGTGGCACATTACAGAACATTGTCACTCATTACATAAGATCGTCAAAGTTTGGAATATCATAGAACATTGCAAAATATGGAATATAGCACAAAGTCATGAAACATTGCATACCTCCCATCCCCACTATGGCATATTACATAACATAATGGTCTGCTACAGAGACTTTTGCTCAAATTTTCTGACCCAACACTGCAGATGTCTGTGTCTCCCAGGCCTGGCTGACACCAGGATGTATTATGAAATGAAGTGCACAGTACAGCCCTTTCATGTGGTCTCTGACTAGAATGAAACTGAGACATTATCTTCATCATCCTCATCCACATCATCACAAAGAGAGTGTGGAAATCTGTGACTATTTGTGTTATGTTCTCAATGTTACTTCAGATTTCTTTCAAGTCCATTCCAGGTTGGTGCCTGTGTGGTGAGGTAGTGTCAGAGTTGTTGGTTTTCAGCAAGTTTGTGGGGAGTGTACTTGGAGGTGCACATTGGCACCCTTCAGAGGAGTGCGCTTGTGCTTTCACCCAGTGGCTCAACTCCATGATTTACCAGTTATTGTTGTCATGAGGGCGCTTTAGTTGGTGGTGTCCTGCACAAGTTGAATCGGAACAGGCGTCACTGAACATCTCCAACGTGACTTGGCAGCAGTGCAGTGTCTCCCTGGTGGATTGCCTCATGATGACGATATTTATTGCCTCCTGTGGACTGACAATGATAAGGCTGTGACAGGACAAATCATGATTTGACTGTGTGTGGGGAGTGGAAATGAGCATTGTGGGAGTAATGCTGTTAGGGTAGCATAAGAAGAGAACAGGGGGGAGGAATCCCACAGTTGCAGCACCAGTTTGAATTGCAATATTTATGAAAGCATCACCACACTACATGTCTTTCAGGTTAACATGATATAACCTGTATCGTCTCAAGAAACAAGTAGACTGGTTGTAAATGAAAGAAAATTCTATTGCTTTCTTTCTAATTTTGGATCTGTTGAAACTGATAGGTGCTGAAAATGATGAAATGTTGCTGTTATTGCTCACCTTTCTTGCAATACTAGAGACACAATATTGAGTCTGTGAACTCCAAAATCATACCAATTCAAGAGTGGACTGGGATCTCTCTCTCTCTCTCTCTCTCTCTCTCTCTCTCTCTCTCTCTCTCTCTCTCTCTCTCTCTCTCTCTCTCTCTCTCTCTCTCTCTCTCTTAGATTTGCTTAAAAGTGCCTCTTAATTTTGCATTTCAAATGAGATTGCTTTAATTCTGTTAAATGCAATAAAGTCAGCAGCTTGATTCTTTAGGAACTTGCAGATTTGACAAGATTTTTTGAAATTAATTAACAGAGATATGAGCTCAGACACAGCACTAGGATTTATGACATTGTAGCTCAAGATCAGAGCTGTACTTCAAGGGAACTATGAATTCGAAGATATAATAAGAAGCAGAAACACACATGCACACAGAAATGCATGCACACAGGAATGCATGCATGCACACACACTCACAGTCTTACACACACACACACACACGCATGCACACACACACACACACACACACACACACACACACACACACACACACACACATTTCCTTCACACACAAACGCATACACACACAGACACACATACACACACAAACACACACACACACACACACACACACACACACACACACACACACACACACACACACACACAGGACTGTTGCAACATTTGCAGAGACCAAAAATTGTTCATCGCATTTATAAATGTAAATGTCACATATCATGTATTTTAACATCTGACTAGAGTTCCTGACCCAACACAATCAGACATGTTGCTTTTGGTGTGTTTTTTTGGTTGTGTTTGATTATTAATTTTAGGTGAATGTTACAAACTATTACAAACTTAAATGTGACTTTTAAGTCCATCCTGTTATTGTCTTTTTATAGAAGTAATAGATAAGTGATGAGGGATTTAATGTCTTTTTATGGAAGCAAAATATAAACAGAGAGTGATGCAATAGAGTAAAGACTTCAAAACTAGACAGAAGAGGGTGAATTTTATCAAGGAGGAAACAATTGAAACTAAAGGAAAATGAGTGGCATGTTCCATTCTGTGTACAGCAGTGCAGTGCAAATGGAAATGTAAAAAAATTTGGAATAATGCTGTTGGTAATTGCAGTTAACTATATGCAGCCTTTGAAAGTTTTCTTGTTTGCGCAGCATTATTATTTTTTCTGTGATGTGTGGGATAGGAAGTTGGGTGTGCTTGTGTGTGTGTGTGTGTGTGTGTGTGTGTGTGTGTGTGTGTGTGTGTGTGTGTGTAGACATGTATTCATATCATGGAGTTGCGTCATGTATATTTGTAGAAGGAGACGGAGGTTCTGTAAAATCTAACATCACATTTAACTCTGAGATTCCCTGTATAACTAAATATCATACCATGCATGATGCAGGAGGAGCCAGTGGATGAGGAGAACTACAGCGTTCCCCTGCGCAGGGACATAGAAGAGAACCTCCTCATGATGCAGAAGACCTACAATGACATCTTTGAGGCCGCCTACACTGTGGAGCAGTCTAAGAACCTGAAAGAAAATCCCTCCAACTCCAATGAGCTTTTCAACATGACTGACATCTTTATCCGACGACGACTCATCAAGTTCGCCAAGTGCATCCCAGAGTTCAAGGCATTGAAGCAGGAAGATCAGATTCACTTACTGAAGGTAAATAAGAGATTTGATGCTTCTCCCAACTGTCTTCCTTTCATTCAGTTGTTGAAAGTGATTGAAATGGGTACTGGAAAATATCCAGGTAAGTTTTTTTTTTCTTCATGTTTGCCTTTGCTGGTATGCTCAGCTGAACGTATTAGGCATCTCCCAGTGCTTGCATCATCTCATGAAAACACCAAGTTATTGGCTGAAGATGACAGGGTAAGAGAATTCACAAAATGGCATATTTGAATTGGTAGTCACATATGCAACCATGCTCTTTCTCTGGTAGACTTGCATCCTTTTCAGTAGATGTAGATGGTAATGCCAGAAGCTTGTCATAGTTGAAGACAGTTCTCAAGGAACACTGCACTTGCACAATAGTTTTATTGTAGGCTTCAGAGTCCACCTTGCATCAAACACAGACAAAGCTATCTACCAGTGTGGCTTCCAGCACAGTTACAATGCGCATTTGTTGTTATAAAGGAAGCTGTGCAATGGAAGTAAGCATGAAAAACATGGTCCTAACTGAAAATAATTGGACATGAGAGGGTTTGGATCATATTCCAAGTTATCTCATAAGTTGGCAGGTGCTGCAGACATCTTGTTAAGAGTTCATGAAAACTTACACTAAGGAAACTATATGAAATTGTCAGCTTGGATATAGGTTTTAGTTCATGTACTTAATTTCCCTTTGTGTAAGTTTTGGTAAAACTTCAGTGTGTATCAGACTTCAGTATTAGTATCCACAAACATCCCGTTATAGAGTATATAGTCTGTGTTTCCAAAGCTAGTGCGGCAGAACATCTGTTAACAGACTTTTTGTTGAAAAAAAAACCCTCCTGTAAACTACCCCAAAATCTGTGATAGTTCTGTTTTGTCTCTTTGTAACACTAGTTTCTGTCTCTGTTGAATGACCCTGCCGTATTTCCCCTGGTAAACAAAGTACCCCATAGTCTGTAACGATCTTGTTGCTACATTTTTGAAAGAGTTTCAAAATCAGATCTCTGGTCAGCACTTGTTGAGCATTGGCCAATGGAAGTCATGAGTGCAGTTTCATGCTTTACTGCTCTAGGGGGACAAATCTGGATATGCAAGTCCGATGGTTCATGCAGAAATGGGGAAAGGTGTAACTATCCATCTTTTCCATTCCATTGTGAAGGCATCTGTTACCAAGGTTTCTGGATCGGGCTTCCAGAACATGAATATGTGAGGTGATAATTTGATCTGGAAGTAAGTCAGTCAGTCTGTGGGAAGCAGCAGTTCTTGTGATAGTTCCTGAAAAAAAAAAATTTCCGTTCTTTGTCCTTACCACAGATCTGGATTCTTTTGGCAGTCATGTTACAAATTGCTGACTGTTTTATTCTTCTTCTGCATCTGATGAAACAACTGCGTCAAAATTTTCTGTATTCTACTTGAGTCTGTTGTTTTCTGTCTCTGTATAATGCAGAGGTCACCCCTTCACTGTTGGGAAAAGGAGCCACCAGTTTTCCTATGGTTTCTGGTAATTCCCTGATTGAAAAAGATACACGATAACAAATCTTATTACTGTTGTAATCTTTCTTCCTGTTTTAGAATTTCAGAGAAAACCAAGATAATTTAACTCTGTTGTTAGAGTTAGCACAGACTTTTGTTCATGAATAGTAAACCCCAGCCTTCAAAAGGTCTCACTGTTTCTTCAATGTGATTATACGTTCTTGAGTCTGACCCAGCAATTAACTATCATCAGTGAACGGGAGCAGACATGAAACTTGTGATCTCAAGCAGGCATAAACTGGTTTCATCAAGTGAGTGAAATCAAGTGGACAGTTAGCAAGGCCATTTGCAAAAACAAATGTATGCACGCAGCTGAGCTCTCTTCTTAAATGTCAGGTATTTTCTGTTTCAGATGGAATTTGACATGGAATAGTAAACTGTCTCAAATCAAAGGAAGCCACGGAACACCTCCTTTTTCATCACATTTGTAGCAAATGATAATTTCCATTTTTATGTGTTCATATTGAAGTGCCTCACTGAATCTCTGAAAGTTTGTGTTAATCTGTATATGTATTTGTCGGAAAGATCAGAGAGATAATTTCTGCTTCTTCATGGAATGATATTTCAGTCATCCCTAAACTCACCAATTTGTTAACATCATTGTCTGCTTCTTGCTATTAATTTCACAGGGCTGGATTTGGGGTTGATTTATGACATTCCATTGTTTGCAAATCTTTAGGAAGAATTTTTTTGTGTGTGCTTTCGCTGTTGCCAGAATAGATTAACAGGTATCAGCTACTGCCATACATTACCAGAATATTTCAGCCCGCAAGCTAGAAAATTTCGTTGTCTTCTTATAATCATACTCACCAGTTGGCCAAGTTCAGTGTCCAAATAGTTCATGCGACTGTATCAGTGTATGACCCTGGCCTTAACCTCTCTGATCCCTCTCCAGTTGCTGTTGGGAAATTGGAATTGGAAATGGGCTAGGTTCCATCCCAAGTCCAGTTCTTTTCCACTGCTACAACTCTGGCAAGGATACCCCATGGTCCATTTTTTGTTCAACCTTTTAGGGAAAAAATTTGTCTGCCTCTGGCAGACTTCGAAAGCTTCAAAGTGGAGTCAGTTGGGGACAACATTAGTTTCAGATCATTCCCAAATGAAAGACCAGTGATTGGGACTGCCCCTGATGTTTTTGTTTTTGTTTTTTGGGTCAGAAAAACATTCATTCTTCTTATCAATTGTAATGTCATGAACCATATTCAAAAACCTGACCCATGCTATATATTGCTGCTGAATACTATGTCTATACATGTAAGCTTGTTCATTCTTAGGATATGCCTCTATATGGTTCCCATATAAAGATTTGAATTGTATTAATGCATAATTTCGTGGTTTCTGTTGGTGGTGCCCTTTAACTGTCCTTGGGAACTTTTGATTAACTATTGCAGCCCAAGGTCAGTGGGGTGGGGTGACTACCATCAAGAGACTACCACCCTGTCTCTACCACCTGCTTCAGTGTATTCATGAAGACTGTTGCAACTTCTTTCTTCTAGCTGCATTCTGCCCCTATACTTGTAAATCTGTGACATAAAGAACTACGTGTGTGTGTGTATGTGTGTGTGTGTGTGTGTGTGTGTGTGTCTGTCTGTCTGTCTGTCTGTCATGTGTTAGGATACCTGGGCTTGCTTTCTTTTTTTTCTTCAATTTTGTATATGTAAAGCTATGGATGTACTATGTTGTTATTATTTTATCCTTGTCCCCTTTTGCCTTGATTGGTCTTCCTGTGATCAAAGAAACCTCTTCAACTGAATTCTATTCACTTACTAATACATGTAGAACTACATTTTTTTTTTTAATTTTAAAATCATTGTGAACGGATCATGACTAACAATGTGATATAACAAAAGCTTTTATTGAAGAAGGAAATAAAATGTTTGAAAACACAAAACCTGACCCATTACATCTAAAATGTCCTTGCACATCTGACCTTTTCATTGTTGTTGTTGTTCTTGCTTTCTGCCACCAATGTAGCTGTAAAGAGGCTCTTCTGAATGTGCTAAATATTCCTGTTGCTCCTGTGCGCAAGTATGGACCACATTTCATGAAAGACAGCAAGTGAATCACAATTTTCTGGCCATTTATGGTCTTCAGATTTCTTTTCTGTCCTATTGTCGTCCATTTTTCCTTTATCATGCTGGCCAGAATATCAGCCATCTCATCTGAAATTGGGGTCCAGCAACAGAGCCTAGCTTGTTTCCTTGTTTTATTTGCTGCAATGCAAATTCTTCCTCACTTTACCAGTCTTGCATTCAAAATTGACGTGTTGGCAAAAAATCATACTGATTCATCATGGTTTGTGCTGTGGGTTTGTTGTTGCTGTTGTTCGCTTGTTTTGTTTTCTTGCTGGCAACATTTGCATTAGAATGTCTGGAGTCATCACTTCATCGTCAGAATTTTAATGAGTGGTATGAAGCAGTGGTTTTGGGGGAAGAGGGGGGCAGAGAGGTTGTTGCTGGGTTTTTTTTTTTCTCTTTTTTTTTCGTTCCTGCCTTTGCCAGTGTCAGACAACACAGTTCTCTTTTCACAAGAGTGCCATTTAGAGTTGATTTATGTACATTTTTCTCTGTACAAGACTCATTACCATTTGTTGTAACTGTCTTGCCTGTTCGTTTTTTCCCCCTGATATTCACTGTTTTTTGTCTACTTACAGTGGTAGGCAAGCATGATTTGGGGAATTGCACATGAGAACCTCAAGTATACAGAAGTTTAACAGGAAACTATACAAAAGAAAATACCTGAATGTAGAGGGGTGTAGTATGGATGAATTGTCTCTAATCGTGAGCATAGCATTAGTCCTGATATGATGCATATAATGATGATCAAATACAAATTATGATTGATAGTATACAGTGTGTATAGAGTGCCTGAAAACACAGGCAGAAAGTGTTCTTGCATTATATTATCATTTGTTCAAAGGTTTTATAAAATGCAGAATTGGAAGAACAAATGTAGCATCTAGAGCTTGATGATTTTATAAACTAGCCATGTTAATGCATATGTTGAGGCACTGTTGTGTGCGGAGGAGTGGTTTGAAAATGTTAAGGGACCATGTAGAGCAATGTAAATGTTCATTTGGGGTTTACAGTATATAGTGTTTCCCAAATCTTGGACAGCAAGATGTTCACACACCTCTGAAGTCCTGACCAGCATATTGCATAAATATAAAGGTCAGACATCTGCTCAGTCTTTCATGAGTCAGTCATCATTATCATTCAAACGAACATTCATTTTTTTTTTTATCCTTTAGTTCCTTTTAGGTATGTATTTTGTTTCGTTTTTTTTTATTTTCATCCTTTCTTTCAGGTAAAAAATAGCAATGTATTGTGTATGGATGGAGCAGTATACATGCAGAGATGGCAGTTTGACCAGTTTGAAACAGACAACAGCTTCTTGCATGAGATGGAGTCTCATTCTTCTGCTGCTGTCAACCAGGCTTGACAAGTGTGAGAAGTTCTTTGGGGGTAAGATGGGAGAAAAAAAATAAACCATCCTAAAAAAAAAAATGAACCATGCTTAGTACCTCCTGTCCTTGGGAATAAAGATGGTCAGTGAATGAGTCCAGTGGCCATGGCTTGCTGAGATGCAGTCCCACTCCATACCTTTCTAGTGAAGGGTCCAAGCTCAAAGGAGCATTCTTTTGAACCACTGAAATATCGCTCTTCGCTGTGTTTTCTTGGATCTGCCTTACCTTTTTTCTGGTTCCAAACCAGATTACTCTTCTTCTAGTGTTCATTGCAAGAATAGAACTAGCTTGAAAGATTTCAAAATGGAGTTGATAGCCATCACACAAGCTCAACAAAAGAATATTTCAATTTTTGTATTTGCATTTTCAGTCGGTAAAAATGCTCTCACTTGAGTATATTTTGATAGGTTTCAGTACTTCCTGTTGGCATGTCCTGTACGTTGTCTGTCTAAAACTGTCCTGGAATCAAAATACAAAGTTGGATGGTGTCTGATTGAGATTACCCTTCTTTCTTACACCAGTGCTCCTGACAGGGATAAGTTGCAGCCTTTCAGTCTGGGATATCCAGTCACAATCTTTTTCTTGTTCCCAGCTGAAATAGATTGTCAGAGTGGGACTGAGCCTGGCAGAGTCTTGAAAAATGAATGCGTGATTGAAAGAGAAGATGTGCTTGATCGCTCAGTTGAAACTGAAAGCTTCTGTTGAACACTGTTGTGTTCCAGCAAGCAAGCATTCTGCATGAATTGTTAACAGTGTGTGGGGACTTTGGCAATGTCAGAACACAATAGGTGCAAGGCTGCCTTTGGTGTTCTGGCAGTGTTGGTGTTGTGTTAGACAGGCCCTTTCTCTTTCCTTCCCAAGCCTTTTTTGTTTTGTTTGCTTGCTGTACTATTGTCCACTATTTTTTGCCTTTGTGACCCGGTTATTTGTCTTCGTTCCAGAGAGTTGGCATGCTTGCTTTTTTTCTTTTTTTTAGATCTGGTAAGTAGGTTATGAAACTGCACAGTGGTGGACACCAACTGTTCATTCTGTGTGTCTGTTAACCTATATGGCCTCTTTATGTATTATTTGTGTGTGTGCACTCAAATGTTTTTCACTGATTTTTTAGTAGTTTTTTTAATAAATCGATAAAAAGTGAATTTCTTGCTAGTTTTTTTTTCTGAATCAGTAAAAAGTTAAGAAGAATGTCTGGTGCCTCAATATAACCTAGTTTTCCTCTTGCATATAGACAACAACATCAACATACTGGCCAATCTGCTGCGCTAAGTGAAGGGACTTCAGTTAAAAGGGGAAAGAAAAAGAAGAGGAAGAAAAGCGCAAAGAGACGTATGCTGTTTACATATGTTCAGCCCCCAGCATTGCAGTGAAGACCTCAAACAGCCTCAGTCACAGTCTAGTGTGCTGTGCCCAGGTGTACAAGCTGCCAAACTCAACCTACAGGTGTTAAGAAAAATGTAGTCACCTTACCCTCATGCCTATTCCTTATTACAGATGCTTTATGGAGGAGGGCCAATGGGACTGGAAGCACTGCTTAGCTGCAGTGTCTGTTGGCAGGCTGTTCTTTTCTGTTATTGTCCTGGGAAAGAAGCTCCTTTGTCTGTGTGCAGTCCATGTAGATAGAGTGTAGTAAGGCAGTGGTTTGAGCTGGTAGTTACTGAGTCCTTGATGACTGGAAACAAAGAGATGATTTGTGCTGATGACTATCAACCCATGGTGGAATTTATAGAAGGCAGATAGCCATGTTCATCATGTAGCCCAGGTTGGCAAGTTCATTATCTGTAGCATGTCCTCTGCCGTGGATGTTTGGCAAGATCAGTGGGACAGCCAGTGAATTACTCATTGCTGTATCTTATCAAGGGTGTTATCATCTCCCCCAGTAGGGATTCCACACTGGACTAGCATACTCCAGGGCAGGGCATACTAGGGCCTTATAGATAAATGGTTTCAAAGAGGCTTTTTTTTCAGACCTTAATATTCCTCCCCATAATATTTCCTCCCCATGAAGCCCAGGGCTCTTATGCCTTGCTAGCAGTACCTTCATTGTGGGATCCCCACCTCAGATCCTTACTGAGGCTTACACCAAGCTGGGTCACTGCTTGGAGCTAGAGGCCATGTAGTGAGTATGAGGGATGGACTGCTATGTGACGCCGTGTCGTGTGGACAGCTGGGCATTTCTTGGAATGGAATAATATTTTCCACTGCTGCACACAGACAGCAAGTCTGTCCATGTCTTCCTGGAAGCGGTCCTGGTCTTTGGGGCAGGTAGCTTTCATGCTGTATCATTGGCAAAGGTTTTGGGTGTAGGTATCTGTCTTGACCACAAGTTGTTGATGTAGTGCAAGCACAAGGTAGGGCTGAAAACAAAGTTCTGGGGACCCAGATTTTGTTATGCTCATAACCGACTGCTTTCTGTCATGAACAGAAGTTTTCAGCTCAGGTCCTGAGCTTGCTAAACATGCCTTGATGGTTTGTAGACCAGGAGACTAGCTCATGTTTGTCAGAAATCTGAAAGAACCCTTTGTTATAAGCCTTAGAGAAACCCAAGACAAGCAAGTCTTCTTGACAGTTTCAGTCTGAAGCTTCAGAGGCTTTGTTAACAAAGCCCAGAAGCCTGGCCTGACATGAATGATCTCACTGAAAGCCATGTTGCTGGAGGCAGATAATAGAGCCTAGTGAGCTGGATATGAAAAGATTACTTTTCACATTATGAATTAAAGCTGTATATAGGGAAACAGGTGTTAGCTGTGTTGTTGTTTTCTTTCCCCTGAGTAGTTACAGCCCTAAAAGCATCCCCATGGCTGGCTGGACTGTAACAATCATAACAGTAACACCCCAAACTGTCAGACAAATAAACAGCATGGTGTCAAATGGAAATACATCACATGTGAATGTATAGTATTCTCACCACCAAGGACAAAAACAGTATTGTATCGGGTGGAAATGCCTTTGAATTTATGGTCTCATCACCAAGGACAAAAAACATCTCGCCCACAGCTGCCAGTTTATGGCAGAAAAGGTTAAGTGAGAAGAAATATTAAAAGCAGATAACCTGCACCAAACATGAAATGTATAGGTGAATAATAAACAGTATGGGGGTGGGGAATGTTTAAGCTTATACTTGATGATACAGAAAGGATCCAGAGGTCAGAAGGTGCCAACAATCTTAATGATCAACTCTGATATTTAATAACCTAAGCTTTGACAGTCACATCAGTCCTGACAGCAAGTAAAAAGCATAAAAGCTTTTACTTGGATCTCCTAAGAGATTCTACATCTAACTGCTGCTTACCCCTTCCCTATCAGTTTATTTTGTATGTGTTCCCAATGCCAGCCATTTTTCTACAGAATCACATACTTTATATGAGCATGCATTCAATATGGATATCTCTTGAACTGACTAAGCTATTCATCAGGTCTTTGTTGCAAAATGGAGAAAACAGATTGCACAATAGTAATACAATAACATGCTGTGTGTGTTTGGGTCAAACCTCTTTTTATGCATTTCTTTATTGAACATATGTGTACATAAACAAACCATTGAACTGAAGCAACAACAAGCAAATGCGTATGATGTGCTCAGTGAGGGAAAATTTAACAACAATAAACTCGTCAGCGGATAGTATAATCAACATTGATATGTAAGAGAGAAAGAAAAATGCTAAATATCGTATAAGAAAAAATTTGTAGAAAATCTTAGTTGAAATTAAAAGACAGGAAGAAGATAGAACAGATCAGAAGAATCTAACAGCGATGCAGCTAGGCAATCTACACAACAAATACGATTCCCCATGCACCAGACATACACAAATTTAAACAGAGAGAGAGAGAGAGAGAGATGCATCCAGTCTCCCAAAACACCAAAGAGCTCAGCCCCATGTCGCAGTGGGTCTAATGCAAAGACAAAATCTTAGGGAGTGCTAAACAACCATACACAGCCATCTAAGGGCCAACCTGATGGCAACGACGAAGAGAAGAAGAAGAGAAACAAGAAGATGAACAAGCATAAGGAGATGAACAAGATCAGGAAGAACAAGTACCTGAAGAAGAACAGGAGGATGAGGAAGAACAACTAATTCGCTATAATATTAAAAAGGTTTACTTTGGGCGATAAACTGATGCGCAGTTTTGAAAATTGTTTCATTTTCTTATCTGGTTAATGTTTGGTCACCAAAAAGAAGTGTGTGAGTATCAATATAGTTAGGACTGAGAGTGGATATCGTATTCATTCGTATCTGTATGTAGTTTAAACAGTCTAACAGATAGTGCTCTGCGTTTTCTGTGTGATAGCCACACGCACATTTTGAATCAGCCAGTAAATGTCTATTGTGTAAATCATGATTAATATTACTCATTCCTAAGCGTAATCTATAGTGGTTTATTTGACCCTGCCTTGATCCAATATAATAGTAGAAGGGAACAGTGGTGTCTGAAGTAGTCAGAAACCATTTAAACTGGCTGATAGAGTTTGTTGACTTGATATTGTCTGGAAGGTCATTCCACAAGATGACTGTACAAGATAAAAAAAATTTTTGTATGATTCAGTTCTAAATCGTGGCACTGTTCTTTTAAGTGGCTGACACCTATGGTAACGATTTTGGTTAGAGACTAGAGAAGGGAGAAGATCAGCTAAATAGTTTGGACAGGTACCATAACCATTTTATGAAATTGTATCAGCTTGTGTCTTTTCTGTCGTTCTTGTAATGAACAAAAGCCAGACTCTTCGTATAGTTTCTGATGACTTCTTCCCTTAACTAACTCCGCCAAGGATAATACAAATTGCTTCTAGATGTAGTTTTTCTAACAAAATTGACTGGGTGTCTGTGCAGTTGTCCCACAGAATGTCTGCGTAGTCAAAATGGGGTAAAATAAAGGGTTTGTACATCATCTCCAAAGTATTTCTGGTTAGTCTGTATTTGTATTTTTTAAGACACGCAGTTGACATGTTTACTTTGTTGGCTATGAATTGAATGTGTTCATCCCATTTGCAGTTGTCTTGAAAAGTTACTCGTAGATGTTTTGTGATTTTTTTTTTTTTTTTTTTGCTTTTTTTTTTTTCCTTTTTTTTTTTCCCCCATTTTCTTTTCTCTCCAGTGTGCGAGATTTTGATGGTTCTAAGGTCTTCCATCCAAATGTTAAGTGGTAAAATTTGGCACTGGTCATGGGTAATATTGACAAGTTTGGTTTTATTCTCATTAAAGTTAATTTGTCCAAGATTGGCCCAACAGTCAAGAACATTACAGTTTTTGTATTTTGAATGCAAAATGCACAAACACAATATGCAGGACAGTACATGTGCACAAACACACAGGCACATGCACACACACACACACACACGCACACACGCACGCACGCACGCACGCACACACGCACGCATGCACACATGCACACACACACACACACACACTTACACACACACACACACACACACACATACACACACACACACACACACACACACACACACACATACACACACACACACTTTCCCGCAGCCCACACACTCATACACTCATGCATGTGCATGCAAACACACACTCACACACACACATACATATATGCACACAAACACGTGCACATGGCCATCCATGCATGCACCCACTGTTAAAATATTCATAAAAACAAAATCCGTCCATGAGATGTCCTTCTATTGGATGCAGGAAGCCACTTGCCCCCAACACGATCTGACACAGGCATAGCCAAGGTTCACGAAAACTTCTGACCCATGTCAGTAGGCTATACCCTTTCAGACCCATCTTGTTATACAGCCCTGCTAACAATTCTTCTCCTATGCATTATTATAGGTTAACAGTGTAGCTCTCAGTTTCGGTCTTGCTTTGTTCATTCTTGCCATCCTGTGATAGTTTATCCAGTTTGGGATCATAAGCATGTGGATGTTGCTCGTCTGAGTCTCCCTTCTCTTACCCTTTGAGTCTTCCTTTTTGCCCTAATTCATCATTGGATGTACCTCTTCTGTGGTAAATGTGTGGTGGGATCTGACTGCCTGAAGTGCTTGGATGTACCGTCACTGGGGGAAGGGTGTTAAGGGGAAACAGCACTCAGAAACTTCTAAGTGGGGGAATGCACATACAGGTCATGGGCACTGACATTAGATACATGTTTCTTTCTGTGGAAACAAGAGATTGAGTTTTGGGACTGGAAATACTATCCCATAATTGCTCACATTTTTCTCAGATCAGCAGCCTGGCGTACACCCTTATTTCTGCAAGTACAGTGACATTAGAGTTAACCAAATGATATAACGTTGCAAGCAGTCATGAGACCGTTACATGGCAATTATTTTTTAAATGTGGAAGGGAAGGAGGGTAAGGGGAAGGCTGGGATTTGGGAGGGGGGGGGGGGGCATTGTAAATACCAAATCATCCACTATCAACATGTGGGGATTATCAGAATCTGTCTTGAAAACAGTACATTTGAAAAGCTTGTCCCAGGGTCCACTTGTGTGCACATGTGTGTAAGTATATATGTATGAATACAGATAGATAGGTAGATACAACCCAGTAACAGAGGAAAACAAGTTGAGGCAAACAACTCCCTGTGTACATGTCTGCTGTCTACCACCATGTATTGGGGCACTGAATCTCTCTTTTGATGGGCAAACCTGTCTGTCATCTCTGGCTTTAAGCTTACTTTCATCACTCTTATTAGGAATCATCAGAAAATGGTTCTGATCACCCACCTTCAGTGTTTAAACAGACACACCTCATGTAACAATGCAGCGTTCTCGCCACAGGATAAACTCACAATCCAGAAACCCTTCCCCCCACCCGCCATCCCTCCCACCCTCACCCCCTATCCCGGCATTCACCACAAGATCCCCACATCTTTACAACAGGATATGATGAAAGAAGATCAGGGCCTGGTTGATCTGATGGATGAAGTTTTCTTCTTTTTTTTTTTCTGTTGATCCTAGGGCTTAGGTTTAAATTCCTCTTGAGAAAGACAGGTTATAGGAGGTTCCTTTTTCAGAGTCAGTATCTGTGTAGACTCAATCCCCTGTAAGTCCTTCTGAATTAGAAACACAAAATCTGACTCATATGTTGAAACATATGCCCTTCACAGACGAGTAGGGGGCTAGTGTGTACCAGTGGAGCAGATGGTGCTCTCACACACTCGCATAGAATGCATGCTGGTGACGTGTTTAGACGTAATCTGGAAAATGTTACACAGCTCATGGTGGGAATCAAAAACATAGACATACACAAAATTCTCACCAGTGGAGTACTTCAGAGTTCTCTAGCCAAGGATCAAGAAAGAAGGAGGAGGAAATGTTATTTCAGATATGTATTCTGTCATCCTGTGTCATCCCGCAGTGTACATAGTACGAGTGCAGGAACAGTCATGTCAAGTACACATGCCATTAATTTAGCATCTTTTTTTTCAGCCATGCAGGAAAGCTTGGCAACACCCTCTTTCACTCCAGTAGGCCAGGTGCACTCTGAGCTTTTTCTTCTTTCCACTGAACACTGACCCAAATGACAAGCCCTTTGATAATGAATGTCTGATCTGTGAAGCTGTGTCTGTATACAAAGGGAGTTCAGTCAGCTGTTCGTCAGCTCATGTTTCAATCTGGCTCACCAGGAACTGCTGGGACCTGAACCTGTACCTGCAATGGAAAATTAGTGCTCTGAGAGCTTGGCTCTGTGTGTGTGTGTGTAATGTGTGCATGCTTACGCATTTGTCACTGGAGAATTATGAACTGGCTGAAACAAGTAAAGAGTTTCTTAAAACGAGCAAACATGAAAAAAATAAAAGGGGGGAGGGGGGTGGAAGGGTTTTATGGGAGGTACACTAAGGTGTGGTCAGATTTTATTTCCTTCTACCCCCATTTTTCTCATTGTATTTTTAAACATGAAACTCACATACATGCACACACGTATGCACACACACACATATGCATGAACACACACGCACGCACGCACACACACGCACACACACACATGCACAGAATTAAAAGGAACCTAACAAAAAAAAAAACATGGGATGTTTATAAGTGGGCCGTCTGTTGAAACCAAGAATTAACACTATTCGTAACACACACCTCCTTTTGCAGTTGTGCAAATGCTAATGATTGTAAACAGGAGATGAAGAACAAGGACCATAATGCTTAGAATGTTGCATGCAGCAGTGGTCAACATGAAGCAGTTTTAACCAATAACCTGAAGAACAAAGAAAATAACCTTCCTTATGTGGCTAACACATACACACACACACACACACACACACACACACACACACACACACACACATGCAAACACACACACACACACACACACACACACACACACACATGCAAACACACACACACACACACACACACACACACACACACACACACACACAAACGCAAACACACACATACACACACACACACACACACACACACACACACATTCTATAAGAAATTTAACGGCTTAAAGTATGCCTGTACGTCTTATATCTATTACAGTTGTTTGATGAGTATTGTTTAGCGCATTCTTGCACTTCTATTATTTGTAATGTTTGAAGATTATAGACCATTCACTTGTCTGTTTTGTATTATGTTGATAAAACCAATATAACTTTGCACTCCATTTTTGTGTGTGTGAGAAAGAGGGAGAGAGAGGAAAGTTGGTAGAGGAGGGGGCTTGGGATGGGGAGGAGCAGGGATTAGGGGGATGTCAGAGTGTGTGTTACTCAGAATTCAGATGGTGTTCATATCTTCTGTTGTCCATCACAGATACTGAAAATTGACAGAGTGAATTTAAACACTGTTTTGTGTACTTGACAGAAAATTTACATTGTGAATTTAGACACTGTTTTGTGTACTTGACTGAAAATTGACATTGTAAATTGAGACACTGTTTTGTGTACTTGACATGGTAAATTGAGACACTGTTTTGTGCACTTGACTGAAATTGACATTGTGAATTGAGACACTGTTTTGTGTACTTGTCTGAAAATTGATATCGTGAATTGAGACATTGTAATGCATTGTCAATGAACTGACCATAAGAACTGAATTGTGTGTGATCTGTTCAACAGGGGGGCATCATGGAGATGTTTGTGCTGAGGTCTGCCATGGGTTTTGACTTAACAAAAGGGGCTTGGAAGTTCCGGGCTCAGAAGGATTCTGGGGGCATGTCAGAGGGTCAGGTGAACCCGCAGAGCATGCAAAGTAACCTGGGCAGCAAGATGTACACAGACCACATGCAGTTCGTCATGAACATCCACCAGCTCACCAACAGTGACCGCATTGTGCTCATGTTGCTGTTTGTCATTGGCCTGATGGCAGCTGACCGGCCAAACCTGGTCAACAAGGCGTTAGTCAGCCAGGCCCAGGAAAAGTTCTCAATGTGGCTGCGGGCCTACTTGGAGTCCACCCACACTGTCAGCGAGGCCCAAGCCCTCTACCCCAAGCTGATGATGAGACTGATCGATGTGCGCCACCTAGGGGAAGCCAGTTCCCATCTGGCCTCCACGCTGGACATCAGTAGACTGGAACCTCTCCTGGTGGAAGTGTTTGACCTGAAGGTTTGATGCTAGTGTCACATTAGTCGGCATGTTCAGGGTGCAGGTTCTGACGTTGCTTCTCGCCTTTCTGATCCTGCCACCATGTCTGTGAGTGAACAGCTTCTTCTGGATGAGGACAGGTGTTCAGAGGCAGTATGCATGCCTTGTTTGTGATGGCTTTATGTACAAAGAAATTCAGTGATGATGGTTGTTTTGCAATGACAGAAATTCTTTGTTTTCACCGGGGTATGTATCGGAAAGGATCTATTTTCACTGATCCATGCATGTGCATGTGCACACACACACACACATTGAAAAGCAAAGCATGGGTGTGTTTTGAACAGAAATGGTGAACATATCATGTGAATGCAAAATGGATTTATCTGTTTTCACAGTGCTTGGCTGTGTTGAGTGTCTGAACCTGATTTTTGTTGAGCTGCGTGTCGCTGTCACTTCCCCTCTTAGTATGCTATGCTTTCCTTGCTGGTGTTTTTATGTCCATCTGATGTGCATCTTTATGATGTTTGTTGGCTCTTTGGGTTAATGCTGCTGGTTTGTCTGTATATATGTATGTGCTTTTGTTTTCACTTCCTCTATTTTCATTGCTTATTTAATTTGTGTATGTAAATTGCTTATTTAAATTTATTAAACTATTGTTTCAGTTTTCATTAAGGGGAGGAAAAGAAGATATTTTATGGTGATCTCATGGCTGGATTTTTTTTTTTTTTTTTTTTCACCTACATGTTAATTGGACGTCAGAGTTTTGACATTTCATCAAAAAAGTTTTGGGGTTTGTTCTTTTTTCTGTGGAACTGTGTGTGCCTAGGGAGAAAAAAATGCTTCATTTAAGACAAGCGCACACAAAAAATCCTGTGCTTTTTTTATGAGATAGGATAGGCTAATGAAAGATAAAAGTATCCTCAGTTGAAAGTGTCAGTGTTTTACCCTGAAAAAACATGGAAACCACGCACAAGGAGAGAAGGGTGTCCATATGCAATTATGATTTGGAGGAGGAAGCTAAACCATGTACTTGTTTGTCAGTCAGGCTGATTCTGTTTTTCTTTTCTCCAGCCCTGCTCACACCTCCTTGTGCACACCCCTCACTTCCCCTGTCTGCTCTTCCAGTCTCTTGAATTATTAATCATGAATTAGCTGTTGCTTGCAGTTGTTTTAACAAGTTGTTTTAAGAATATGCTTTTAAAAGTGTTTAATGATTTGTTTTGTTTTGTTTTGTTTTTTGGTGATGTGTGCTTGTGTGAGTGTAAAATCAATGTCAAGAACACCTGGTAACTTTGCCATCATGTTGAATGAACCCGCTACTGATGACAGTGGTTATTTCGTCATCTTACTGATCTGTAGTAATAGCACTGCTAGTTTTGTCATGTTACAGAGCCCTTGTTCTATGACAGTGATTGCTTTTCATCATCACACTAACCCCCTTCCAGATGACACTGTTTTACTTTGTCATCTTATACTAAGTTACAGAAAGAAACCTCTGCTGATGACAAAGGTTGCTTTGCCATCTTATGAACTCCCTGTCGTGCTGTTTCCTAACAGAAATCTCTGCTACTGATGCTGGTTGCATTTGTCATCTTACTGACCTCGCCACTGTTGGTTGCTTCATCATCTCGTAGAAACCTCTTTTGATGATGCTGATTGCTTTGTCATCCTATTGAACCGCTGTTTGATTAATCAGGCTTCAAAACAGATGGCCATGTCATTTTGTTATAGAACTTCCGATTGACGAACATGGGTTTCTTTATCATCTTTGAAAGACACGGTTTGCTTTGTCATTTCACTGAAGTCCCTCTTAATAACCTGTTGCTTTGTTATTCTGTTGTACTACATATTCAGTAACAGGTATTGTTTGGCAACATATTGACTCGCCAGTTTGTTGACATGCTTTTATTTGTCTTCTTATGGAATTCGGTTTTATCACAATGGTTTACTTTGTTGGTGTTTTTGTTTTTTTTTTTTTTTTTGGGGAGGGGGTTTTTTGTGACCCCTATTCAATGATGCTGATTGTTTTTATCATCTTGTTATTGAACCTCCTACTTAATTACATGGATAGTTCTGCCTTTTATTGATGCCCCTTCTGATGGTACAGAATGTTGTCTTACTGAATCCCCATTTCGTTACAAAGTTTGCTTTGTCACAGAGCTAGACTGACTTAACATGCCCAAAAGTGGGGATTACCATTGTAACTTTCTGACAGCCACAACTCCCTTCCACCCGCCCCCTTTTCCCTTTTTTTTTTCCGTCCCCTCCCCTTCCCTCCAACTCCTCCTCCTCCCCCCTCCCTTCTCCCCCCCCCCTCCTCTCCACTCCCCCTCCCCCCATCACCATCCTCCTTCAGCCCCACCCACCCCCTCCTCCTTGCCCCTGAAGACTGGAAGCAGTGCAGGCAGGTGCAGAGAACACAGAATTGCAGCAGTGCAGGCAGGTGCAGAGAACACAGAATTGCAGCAGTGCAGGCAGGTGCAGAGAGCACAGGTACTGTGCAGGTCAGATGGAAGGCAGCTCATGCCAGGAGGATCATTGGTGTTTTTGTGTGGGACTGGTGTGGACACGTCTTGTTTTGGTTTCTAGCGTGGAGAAAAAAAACAACAACTAATAGAAGCATGTGTTCAAAATGCATTGATCTCAAAGAAATGTGTTTGCACACTGATGTTGGTGTAGAGAATATGTGTTTAGTAGTAGTACTAGGAGTTGCCTGTGTATGGTTGTGTCTGACCTCAGGTGAAATGAGTACTTTAACTTCTGTGTTCATTTGTGAAGCCTGTTCTTGAGTAAAACTTTCAGAGACAATCATGTATGTAACATTAAAAAACTATGTTGAACATGAATAGTATGTCGAAATGTTTACATAGTTATGAGATATGCATTTTCAGATTTTTTTTTTTTTTTTTGCCTCTGATGTATTTTGTTAGGAAATAGACAATGTGAAAATTAGTTTACTGTCCTTTTAATGTTAGTTTAATAACCATTTTTGTCATGTGCTAAACATTTATAAAAAAAAAAAGAATAAACCAAAGACATCAGAATGTTGATGTTTGGATCTGAAGACGTGTCACTGGAAATTTCATTGTTAGGCAATAATTTCATCCTCTGTATGCTCTTTTTTCTTCTTTTTTTTTCATCTTTTAAGATGTTTCTGGCACATAGCAAAAACAAGTTTTTGAAAAGTAGACATCAAATTTTTCTGCATCACATCTACAGAGAAGGAGCATTCACATCCTTGTGTCATGATGTGTGTATGGATGGGTGTGTCTGTCCGCCTGAGTGTTTTTAGTTGTTCATGAATTTATTTTTATGTAGAAATGTGGCATTCCACACAAAAATCGTTATCATCAATAGGTCATTTTGTTTTTTTCTTTGAGGGTGGGTTGGTTGTTTTTTGAGAATCTAGATTTCTTTCCTATGTTTTTCCTATGATGTAATTTGTTTTAATATTGGTCATTTATTTTCTGAGATACGTGTTTCTCATGGTGTAAGTTGTCTTAACATTAACATTAGTCATTTATTTTCTGAGATACGGGCATCTGAAGGTGGTATTTCCCTCTAACGCATTATTTTGAGAAAATCAACAACAAAATGAATCACAATGGGCATTTAAATTTTGGATAATTGTTTTTGAAGCATTTTAACAATGGAAGAAACCATTAAGACAGTTAATGTAAAAATCCTTGAATCAACCACTGACACCCTTCAATACCTATAAAGGCAGCTAGCACCAAATACTGTGAGGTGACAAGACAACCTGTTTGTGATGGGAGGTCACCTTTTTTCAAGTAAGGAAACACAGGGGGGAAAGTTCCATTTTAATATCATTCTTTTTTTTTTCTGACCATATAGTATCCCATATCCCAAACTTCAAGCAAGGGGCTATTTCAAGTGAATGAAAATGCATTGTCTGTAGCAAGTATGTAACAAAAGTCATCATCAAACGGGACAGTTTTAATCATCAAGTTGTTTCTAGGATAGGGGAGTGGATTTTATTTCTACAGAAATGATTGTACAGTTCTCCTGGAATGCACCACTTCCTGTTCCTGAGGATGAAGTGCCATGGGCTATCTGTAACATTAGGTCTTTGTTGTACTCAGAATCTTAATGTTCTTGAGGATGAATTGCCACGGGTTATTTGTAACCATTAAATCTTTGTTGTACTCAGAATCTTAATGTTCTTGAAGATGAATTGCCACAGGTTATTGGTAACATTTGATCTTTGTTGTACTCACAGTCTTATTGGCTGTAAAGGAAATGCAAACAATGTCCTCTTATTGGTTCCTTACAAATCTTCAATGAATTGACCTGATCTCCTGGTCGGGTCCACTCATATGTATCTTTAATGACAATAGATGTGTTAAACAACATACTGAGCAATGGATTAATGGAGAAAGCAATTGCTTGGAAAAAATATTTTTGTCTTTATTTGGCAGTGTTAGTATGCTCTTATCACTCTACTGTCTTTTGTAAATGCTTCTTTGATAAATGATTTTGATGTTGAGACTTTCAGCAACAGGATCATTTGTAGCATCACACATAAAAGGTTTCAGCAAGAAAGGAAAAGAAGTCACATGACTCATAACTGATGGGAATCTTGAGTCTTTCTCTGGAAGAGAACCATTGTAGTGTCAGGCAAGAAACAACAAGGCACCTGGATGATGCCATATACTACGATATCTGGTCAAAGCAGAGTGGTACAGTCTGTCAGCTAAATAGAATTTGACTATCTCACATGCAGAGAAAAGTGTCTAAACGGTAGATGACCATTTGGTGTGTTTCCAACTGATGCAACCTAAACCTGACAGCATAGCTGCCAGCCCTTCGGTAACGAGTTGGGGTGGAAGAAATGTTCCTCTAGTGAAAGACTTAATGTGCATTTCTTACAATTACAGTTTTTATATCGAACTTCACATCTACCCTCTCTCTTACTAGCGGACAAAGGAACAACTTTCTGGTATTGATCATCAAAAGAAATTTGTTTTTTTTTCTTGCGACTGTTAAAGATACTCAAGAATGGCTCAGGAGCAATTCTCATCAGGCATGTGCACTTACAAGTGCGTATGTTCCAAGTGAGAGACAGAATTAGAAATAGATTCAAATGTGAAATTATGTATAACCAAGAAATAGACTGACACAAATTAAGTGCGGTTTCACACACAAAACTTTACTTTTGTATTCAAAATTAAGATATACAAACATTCAGCGTGTTGAATTAGACCTGCGTTTTTCCTAAAGAGAGGGAATAATCAGTTGATCTGAGCTGGGTCCAGTGGGTGCATGAGAACTTGTGTTGGGGATGCCCAAGGAGAGGAGAGGTGCACAGATCTCTCTTGTGTTTGTTGACATTACTACTAAACGTAGGCCTGCTGAGTAATCAGACGTCAACACAACCATGTGGTCGTGTGAATTCTTGCTCCTGTGCTGAGTCAGTCGTTGTGGACATAAGAGGGTCCCAGGGTCTGTGGAGGTTACAGAACTTGGTTTGTTGATGGGTGGCTAGGATTTCAGCGTAACGAGTCCTCACACTTGCGCTCTGAATTTTCACAAGAGAGAAAGGCGTCAGCCAGTGTACGTGAGATTAACGTAAATGTAGCACCTGTAATTTTCTGTCTCCACTTCAGTTTCTTCACTCCAGTTTTTGTGGATTTTGAAAATTAGTGCGAGACAGTTGGAAACTGCCAAACAATTGAAGGGAAACAACTCCTTAAAGTCGTCAGATTCTAGGATTGTATTCATTTGTCCCCTAACTTCAAACATTTTGACAGTCAACAGTCTTCATAAATCATCTTAAAAGATTTTACTAAGTATTGGCGTAAAGTTATCCCGTTAAAGTAGAAGGCATTGAAGGCAAACAATTCTCAGCCTCCAGGCTTAGATACAAGATTCAGTGTAACATTTCTTCTGGGACAATCTGTGAAATTTAACACAGGATCTCAGAGTAGGAGAGACGAACATTCCCCTCTCTGGCATACACCAGTGTTGATTCTTACACACAGAAAATGACTGTTTTCGGGCTTATAGCCTATGGCGGATCTATGAAATTGTGGGACTTTTTCTCTTTTAGAGGGTTATGCTAACCATCATAAGTCTGATGTCTGTCTGATTGACAGGTTTGTCAAAGGAACATGACAGCCAGTGAAAATTATTGTGGTGGGGGTCGGAGTCCTCTGAAAGAAGACAGAAGCTTCTGAAGACATGTACATTTAGTGACATGATAAAAGATTTGATCAAAGACGACAATGTCTCAGATCTTCGAAGCTTTCAGCCTCTAATGTGATGCCCAAAGTCAAGCCAGTCAGCACGAGCATGACAGGTGTAGGCTCACAAAATGCTTGAGGGAGTGTCACAACTGTTGGCATTCTTTATAGTAGCATGCATGGCAAAGGAAATACTTGGGCTGTTCATGAGCACCACAGCAGTATCCGATAACAAGTGGACGAAAGGGGGATGGCGATGACTCTTGCTAAAAATTATATCAAAATTCTTTATACCATGGCTGTCAGTGTTGTATCTCATGATCCTGTTGGCATGCAACAAAGCCAGCCAGACAGACATGGCATGGTAGGAAGTGAGAGGAAGGGGAGGAGGGGGGAGGAGATGACGGGCATCAAAAAAATGATAAAGATAATGCTGAGGAATTTGTGTGTTGTGTGAGAGAGATTAAGAGAGAGAGAGAGAGATAGAGTAGAAGGAGGAAGGGGTAAAGGGGAGGGATGATGGTCACCGTCACATCCCCTGAATTTTTCCGGAATTTTCCTAGTTAATTGATTATTCAGGAAATCCTTAAATTTATAGGGAAAAATTCAGAATTTCACATTTTTATTTGAAAATGTGTGAATGGTGGAGAGGGAGGGGTCTTTTTTTTTTTTTAACAGGGTTGATGAAGTATGCAGAGTAAAACCCAAATAATGTTATTTGGATGCTGGCAAACACATGCATGGACAATGCATTTTCTTTTTAAACTCTGAAATATAAGAGAATTGAATTGCTTAAGTCAAAAGCTGAACTGCCCCAGCCCATCCTACCTGACCCACTTCATCCCATGGTTCCTGAACTTTGAGAAGACTGGTGACTATGTGTCAGTGAAAAGCATTGAGAGGTTGTGAGAGTGGGAGGAGGAGAGGGTGGAAAGAAAGCTTACTACAACACAAAAAAAAAAGTATATTCGCATTGCCTTCTGTTGACTGCTCAATTATCTTCCCAGGTAATATATATGCATTATCATGGAATAGAAGTTATTCATAAAATATTCCTTTTGCAATGTTTTGCTTATACTTTATTTGTGACAGCTGCTGCTTTTTTTTTTTTTTTTCATGACAAACGTTTCTTCATGACAGAAAATCCAGCCAGAAAGGCGTATTATTCAAACACACAACAACTGCATGTATGAGGCTCCACTGTTGTTGCATTTGCTCTGTTGCTTACCTCACACTGTTGTGTTCACAAGCAAGCAGACAGTGTTGAGCCACAAACAGTCACATGTTGGGTTCATTCATTTTCCACATGCCGTCCAGTTGGCTGATCTCACAGAAAAGATCAGTTCTGCTTGTAGTCTGACCACCTAGCATGGATATTTGATGAACTGTTGATCGATTCACTGACCTGTTGAAGCCTTTGTTGTGGTGGTTTAAACCATGCTGCTGTGGACAATCACACAGTTTCAGCATCGCATCAGCATCTATCATGAAAGACACATTTCTCCTTGACTGGATGAGCACCTTCATGCTTTTGTGTGAGTTGCCTACATGTTGAACATGTTTAAATCTCTACAGTATGGCAAATGTGTGAATGCTTATATACCTGCCATGCTCGGAACGCAGGCACTGGAATGAGTCCCTGCTCAAGAGACTCAAGAGGTGGGAACAGGAGTCATGATCTTGTGGATCTTTCACTTTTTCTGCATCTGGCTAAGGCATCTGTTGGACCAGCTACAGGAGTGTCCTTCATATTGCCTTTCACTGGGGAACGAAGATGTCAAATATTTCCTATCTCTGCTGACAAACAGAGGGGTGGGTAAGCGGTAGGATTTTAGGGATGCTTCAAATTATAAACAGCTGCAGGAGCATCTACATTGAAAAGCTTTCTACATCAACATTGACTAATTTCCACACTTCAAATTTTTGGCCACATGGCCGGAAATTGAAGAGTGGAATTGTGATCTTGTGTACTGTTTTCTTCCCTTTGGAGCACTATTGCTTTTTTCCAAAAGCTGTCTGCAGTTCAGCCCAGAAAATTGAGTGAAGTTGTAGGGACTGGGGTGTCATGTCACTTTGCCAGATGACTACATTCTCTTGTTTTGCCCACTGTTCCATTGCTCAGTTTGGGGAAAATATGCTGCAACATGATATTATGGATAGAGATCAGAAAATATGTTGCAGACTAATGGTTGATAAGTTTTGCTCCTTTGCCATGGATTCTGAAGGTGTTTTATATTGTTTTGTTTTGTTTTCTTTCATATGAACAGCATCCCTAAAGTTGGCGTGACAGGTTATTGTCTTCTCTTGGCAGCTGGTCTTGTGTTCAGTGAGTGTGGTGGGTGAACCCAGTATTTCTCATGTGTATGGATGCAAGAAAGGTGTTGTCTGTGTGGGTGCATAGAAAAACTCTGTGTGTGCTCTCTCTCTCTCTCTCTCTCTCTCTCTCTCTCTCTCTCTCTCTCTCTCTCTTTCCCCTTCCCCCCAAGCACCACCACCACCCTGCATCTTCAGTGCTGTTCATATGGCATTTTTCTTTCACTGTTTATTCCAACTCTCTCTCTTCTCACATATTTGTTCTCTCTGACTAGTTTCAGTTGTTGATCATTTCTGCAATCCAGCAGAATATTTCTTGTGATAATAGGGACAGCGTTTCCTGTTATATGTTAACAGCCAATAAATGACTGCTGGGCTATGCCTTCATCTGCATGGACTCAAAAAGGCAGTTGCAAATAATGATTTAACAAGTTTTAGTTTTATCAGCCAATACATGTTGACTTGTGTACTGTTTTTGCTATCGTTTTTTGTTGTTGTTTTGTTTTGGTTTGGTTTTTTTTTTTTTTTTTTTTTTTTTTTGGGGGGGGGGGGGGGGGGGTGGGAAGAAGAAAACATGCCAATGCATGCTCAGTGTTAAAAAATTCCTCTGCAGAAAAGAAACACATTAAATGGAATATGACCTGTGACAGGACAAACAGCCAACAAACCCACTGAAAGACCACTTACAGCCGTTTGACATAAATTTTTTTCTTTTCTTTTTTAATGCTTAGTAAGATGTTGGACACAATGGTGATGAGTTTCTTCTGGTTATAGCTTCAAACTAGAGAATGCATCTGAAAAGATGGGCAGAAAAAGCATGATCGTGTGTGTGTTTCCTGGTCACCTTAATTGCACAAAATCATGAACAGCGCTCTAATTTTTTTCTCTTCATCTTTGCTTTTGAAATGGATCACATTTTTTTGCTTCAATTTCTTTATTTGAATTTTGCATTTTTTTACCGTTTTATTCAGTACTCACAGTTTTTCAAAGCACAGGCTTACCCAAGTTTGTGCATAACACATGGTGCAAATTAAATGAAAATGCAGTGAATCCTCAAGAAGGAGGTATTCAAAAATTGAAGTATATTTTCAACAACATATTTTCTCCAAATGTCATTACAACTGATTGTAGGAATGTTTGAGTGTTTGTTTTGCTTTTTTTTTTTTTTTTTTTTTTTTTTTTACATTTTCTTTTTACTTCATTGAACATATTATGATTGTAGTAGCAGACATCACTGTAGGGAACTGTGTTCCTATTGGCTGAAGTAAGAATCTATTCTGATTGGCTTATAATGTTGGCTTATAATGTTGCCTTAGGAATGACCAGGGCTTATATAACAGAAGACACCTTCCTTGTCAATGATCTGTCATTCATCTTGTTTTCCTTATTTGATGTTTCATGAAAGGAAAGATCTTTCTTTGTTGCCTTCATAGTAGTGCAATTAAGAATGGCATGGCAAGATCCTTCAGGTGTGCTGAAATTAAGCACAGGTGGTTTTAAAAGGTCAACCCACAGCTAGCCTTCATAAATGGGATGTGCATTGAAACCTACTTCTTCCCCCTACTTCGGCCCCTAGTCAATACTGTCACTGTATGAATTTGGGAACAGGGATATGTTAAACGCTTCAAGAAAAGAACTGGAACCTGCCCCATCACATTACTACTCTCAAACTCTGTGGAGTGAGAGTGGCCTTATCCTTTGGCAAAAAGGAAACCAGTGGTAGAAATACTGCAAAGACAGTATAGGTGGGAAGACCTGAAACTATTGCTGTAATTGTTTGCATCAGAATACTGTTCCTGCATAATAGGAATTTCGTTCTGGCTACCGTCAGTTTGCTAACAGAACTGTGATTAACAAAGACTTTGATTCTGACTGGGATTTACTTTTTGTCTTGGTACAGGCAGCAATGTCCAAGGATCGGTACACTAGTGCCTACATATTAGAACTGCCGAAGTTGTTCCCATAGAATTCTTGACAAAGATGCAGTTGCTCCCAGACAATCAGACTGACTGTTAAAAAGTCATGTAATGGTAGTATGTATGTCTTTATCTGTTTGTGTGTGTGTGTGTGTGTGTGTGTTGTCTTAATGTCAAAGTCGCCGCACCATCCACAGTTTGCTGCTGAAAACCATGTTATCTGTTATCAGTATGGAAATTAAATGTGCATGTCAAAAACCACACAAGAAGCAAAGCAGTTTTAATGTTGGCAATCTGTAGACTGCAGTTGTGTCGTTGGCTGTCTGTAGAACCACTCTACCACGTTTCCCTTTGTATGACATGTATGTATATTACAGATATCTTCAGAATACTGATACGCTGTCATACATCCTGTATGTTTTCTTTGTAGACCTATTTATTTATTTTTCAGTCAGAAAGCTACCACCACAGGAATTCTTTTAAAATAGTTTCTGTCGTAGTTGCTACTTTTATGATTTTTCCCTTATTGTCATTGAGCAGAGCATAGGTGCCCCATGGTTTTGAATGGCAGAATATAATATTGCTCTAATGTGTTTCAAGGTTTGCATAAGAATTTACGAGGAAGAGAATGTAATTTTTCAGAACCTGTTTTAAGAGGTAGTTTTCAGGAAGGGTTTATGCTGATGTCATCTAACGTTGATTTATGTAGAGATTTGAATACGTAAAATTCTTTTATGTTTTATTCAAAACGTTGAATAAAATGTAAATGAGTGACTTTTATTTATAGGCAGTTATGCTTCATTTTAACTTCAGAACAATATATCATAATCATTTGATTTTCATGTTGTGTGTGTGTCATGTTGTGTCATATTTGTCAGATTAACTTCAGAACAATGTATCATAATCATTTGATTTTCATGTTGTGTGTGTGTCATGTTGTGTTGTGTGTGTGTATATATATATATATATATTATTCCCCATTCACCCACTCAAGCACATACTGTTAGTCAGGCAGAATGATCTACCACTACAGATATGAATGCTTATCGCCCCCTATTTCTACAATCTAAGACATAAGAGCAAGCTTTGTTTATAATTTCAGTATTTCTTGCAGTCATTGCAACACCAAGCTGCTCTGTAAGTTGCTGGAATGGTGCTAGGTACTTATCCTTGGAATTTATTAGTTTATTATATATATGTATATATATATATATATATATATATATATATATATATATATATATATATATTTGTCAGATTAAAAGCAAGCTAAAAAAAACAAGCTTAAAACATTAACAGGTCTGTTTCTTACATATGCAGTCGTCAGGATCCTGACGACTGCACATGCAAGAAACAGACCTGTTGATGTTTTAAGCTTGTTTTTTAGCCTGCTTTTAATCTGACAAATGTTGCTCCCATTGTGGTTGAGCACTTCTTTAAAAATAACGTTGATTTTTATTACTATTTATATATATATATATATTGATTAGAATACCATAGAATTATGAACTGTGGTATAACTCCATTTGACGCCAAGGGCGCGCTTACGCGATCAGTTGTGTCTCACTGATAAGTCTGAATCAGCAGATGAAGAGCCTCTGAGCAGTTAATATGAATGGTTCTGTTTTCAGATGGACTACGATGGCCCTCATATGCTGATAGTGAAAGATTTCATAATTAAGATCTAACACCTAATTTTTTCATTCCGGTTTTCTTTCTCTCATGACCCCTGCCCCATCCCATCCCCTTTTTTTTTTTTCAATTCCTTTTTAATCTATGATAGTCGTTATTGTGATGACTGTGGAATTGTTAGCATGCACTTGTTTTGGCACTCCACTGATATGTTCAATTTAAACAGGATGTCACAGCAAACTTTTGATCATATGATAGAAAGTTGTTGTCAGAAACCCAAAATACTTTAATTTGGGTTGTTTTTTTTTTTTTTTTAATTGGTTTGGTTTGTTTTTTGTCTTCTTTTCTTGGGAAGCTTTTTCACCTTATTCAATTTAATGCATGGTTGTATTTATCCAGCACTTAATATAGCATAGCATCAAATCCATCATTATTGATATACACTTTAGCCATGTGAAATAAAATCAAGCGTATTTTTTATTTTCTGTGTCCTCTTTAAGACTACATCTGACTTCATTTGATTCTTCTTTCTTGTTTATAGACTATGTCATATTAACAAAAATGTGTACATCATCATATCTCTTGAAACCTTTCTTTATGCTATTGAAAATTTTGCAGATCTTGTTTTCAATTCATTTTTTATTACTTTAGACAATAAACTTGTTTTCTTTACATTGTAGCCTTTCCCTGATTTCACAGATCATGTGTCCTGTCACGCATATGATTTAATGTATCGAAATTAAACAAACATCAGTGAGGAAAGATGGCAAGAAGGATTGAGAGGGGGGAAGCAACTTTTGATAGACTCATTCACTAGTAAGTTTCATCTAATCTCCTGTTTTCCTGTTGGTATATGTGGCAGTACATAGGAAAACCTAGTATATTGGATGTTTTACATAAATAGAGGTTTTTGTATCCATTATGTGCAACTGAAGTCTTTTTTCTTTTTTTTTTAAATACAGAAAACAGAATTCAAATATCTCTAGTAGTAGTCTTGGTTTAACAGTCACCTTAAATTTGGCATGCGTCAGCAGTCAGTTTGCTGGAAATCGATTTCATTGAAAATTCGCCTGTCACATTGCTACCGCTTTGAGTATGTTTCAAACAGGCAAAAAAATAATGCCTTGGCAAGGTTTCCCTTGGTCACAACAATAGCACGTGTGCCTCCACCTTTTCTCATGAACAAGGACATTTTTACGAGCATTTTTTCTGAGATGATATAATTCCAAAATTTAGGCTGTCTTTTCTGACAGGGGTCTTAAAATGGAGAAAATAAAAAGAAATCATGTTCAAACTTTGCTTTTATGCTTTGGATGTGTATAGCACAGATAATACTTCTGAAACCGGCTTGTTTATCAAATACCTCTTTTTGGTGGGCAACCAGTCTTTGCATCTGCTCTAAAATGAGGTGGGTGACATGCCTAGTTTCTTCTTCATGCGTCACACATATCTGAAAAAAAAAAGATATTCAGACATAATCATGATTTGACTGCTAGTGAAAGGGCTGATTGTATACAACATGTAAACTCAAGAGCTTTTGTTCAATTCCATATTTTTATTAGAAGGATCTGTAACTTGAAAATTCAGTACTGCTTCTTTCCAAATCTCTTACTGCAAAAATTAAAGAAAAGAAAGGAGTCTGGATGCATTTCTTTTAGCAGGTTAAGCTGTGAGCAATCTGAAACGCTTCACTATAGAAATTGCTGATGTGTAAGTTTTTTTCCCCCTATGTAATTACTTCTATTTTTAATATACATAGTTCAGTTGTTTACTTTCCATTTAGGATTTTGAAATCATGCCGTAGACGTTGCTTGCTTTTATGCTATTCATGTGTGGCCATCAGTGACTGTTTTTACACATTGTTTTTGTTTTCACTTCAGAAAAAGGTCAAATGCAATACTCTATGATCGGGAGTTCTGATAATGGGAGATAAAAGCTTTAATAATGGGAGATGACTGTATCCTCTAAAGTCCAGAGTGTATAAGCTGAAATAACTGCTACCATGGATGGCAGTTCCAGATTGAAACCATGTGATGCGTCTTCTGCCCTGATTCCTTCTAGTATTCTTTGACATGAAGAACCGATTTGCATCCCAACCCCTTCATACAGATACTGCAGGAACAGACTATGACATGTAAGACAAAGTGTGTGGATGACTGTTGACCTCTGTACATGACGTTCATTCCTGATTTGTTTCCACTGTAGATGGGTCAGAATCAGATGTTGTTCAGGAGCTAGTTTGTATATCAAGCTCTTTGTTGCCTGTCAGCATTCTTGCTGCCCACTTTACGATATACCATCACTCTCTGCTGTGTGTCAGAGAATATAGGACTCCTTTTCCTGCCCTTCCTATCACCAGCAGATGGGGGACAAGGTTACGTCTCAGTGAAGACAGATTATGGCTGCCTACATAATGGAGTTACTAAATAAAAATGTAAAAATGAAGTCAGCTGTGATGAATGCTTGTGTTTGCATTCACCAAGGGACCTATGGACTGTTCAGCTTGGGAATAGTACCAGCAAAATGAATGGAAGTAAAATGTGCATCATGAAAAAAACAGTCAACCTGCACTGTGAATAGACAATTATCAGCTGATAAAAGTATAACAGGAGGGGCTCAGAAGAGGTATTTTCTTTTCAGTTGTTTATTCAATGTATGGTCATTACTATCCAGATATTACCCAATACATGGTCATGTGCACATGACATAGGTTTTGTGTTTCTGTTGCTTGAATATCCTTATTGTTATGAATATAAAAGCAGGTAACAGAGGGTGGGTTTGTGAAATCCTAGGTCCTCAGTTTGTTGTGTTTTTTGTTTGTTTTTGTTTTTGTTGTTGTTTTTTTTTTTTTGTTTTGCGTTTGTCCTGTTTTCCACTTCTTTTTTTTTGTTGTTGTTTCTTTCCTCCATTTTTAGTCAGCAGTGGTATTTTGCAAATGGTGAACACTTTTAAATCTTCTAAATTGCTTGTTTCTTCTCTCTCTCTCTCTCTCTCTCTCTCTCTCTCTCTCTCTCTCTCCGATCATCTGAACTGTTGCTTATCTTGCTGTGATCTTGTTTAGTCAAAGCAGTAATGAACTCTTAACATAATTATCTATTCCATTCCCTTTCCTGAATCACAAATTAGATTGTTTTTTTCAATGGCTTGCTGTATAGTGAAAGCAGACGTTAAAACTTAAAACTAGAATATGTAGTATGCTTTTTAACTGGTTAGTAGTCTTTTATTGCTCTGTTCCATTGTCCCGTACTCATCCAGACTCAGGCTCAGTGAGCTATACTGAATTACGGGATGCCATCCTAAAAGCATACAGTGAAGCTACGATTGTAAGTCCGCTGTATAAATCAGTCATTATGTCATTGTCCCTGAAATTGTTCTTTGATGCTTTCTATTGCTGCTTTGATTTGAACAACTCAGGATCAGTCCAGTGTACATAACAAAAATCTGTTAAACGACAAGAACGTAGAAACTCGGTCGAAAAGGCTCAGAGAAGGTAAGTGCATGTTTGCATGGCTGCAGCATTCTTTCCTTGCTAAAAGTCTTAGATTTCATTGTACAGGGAGGCTGATGACAAATGTGATGTATGTTCATCTTCAACCATCCCCAGACTCGGAGAACTTGTTGCTGAAGATCTTTTTGTGGTGTTTGCTGTAACCTTCTTCTCTAAACTTCCTATCTGCTGTTCTTCTATGAATGTGTGTGTGCGTGTAAAAGGGAGAGATTGGGAAAATTCTGTTCATTTTAGTATGTGTATTTTGTTTGTATATGAAGTACTAATGTCTATCAGCAATGGATATTTTTATGTGGAAAGGATGGGAGGTAGTGTAATGTTGCATTTTTTCATGTGATCTGCTCTTGTTTGATTTTAACGTTTCGTTGTCGTTTTCATGGATGTGTAATGCCTGGATCTTACCAGGATGAATAGCGCTCAGTATGGTAACACCTGGATCTTACCAGGATGAATAGCGCTCAGTATGCGTAACGCGCTGGATCTTACCAGGATGAATAGCGCCCCAGTATGCGTAACGCCTGGATCTTACCAGGATGAATAGCGCTCAGTATGCGTAACGCCTGGATCTTACCAGGATGAATAGCACTCAATACACGTAACGCCTGGATCTTACCAGGATGAAAAGTGCTCAGTAAGTCATTATTATTATGATGATGATTCTCTCACGAGGCACCTCACAGGACTAAAGAAACAAATGTAGATTGCCATGAATGTTTCAGCTTCAAAATCAGGGGGAGGCAACAGCCTTTCATTTCTCAACATCAGAATGTGACGTTACACTGTTTTTCCCTCACAGACACAGGTAGCTGTATCGTAGCCGTTTTTTTTCCTAAACAGTGGAGCTTTGATAGTGTGTTGATCAAAAGCTTTCCTGTCACATGCTGATCATGAACCTCAGGTGTTTGTAGTGTGCCAGTCAAAGATCAACACATTGATTCCTTGAAGGCTTTTGCCTTTGCATTGTGGTAGCATACGACTGTTTCTAAGATCACTGCTTTTTACACTTCCTACATCCTTAAGACATGTGTACCTGATTTCACTTCCTATTAGGAATGGGTCTCTCTCAAGTGTTATTACCTGTATTTTTGTTTGGAATTGTTGGTGTTGCTATGGTCAGGGTTGTTATGAATGTCCATTGAATGTCCAAGAGCATTAAGTGGTGGTTTGTTTTTATATTTGTTTGGCCTGGTTTGCTTTGTTTGGCAGTGAAGTTTAGCATCCCATGTGTTTACAACATTCCATAGCTGCTGTCAGTGCTTTCTATCCAGTTTTGTGTTTGATGAAAAAGTTGTGATTACCTTATCATGTCACAGATGATGAATGAAAAGTTATCGTAAATGTTATCATGTGTAATTGGAGATTAATTCAGTAAATAGTGGTTACCTGGAAACTGTATAATTCTGTTGTTTTTGATGTAATATGAAAGTTTTATTTGCTTTGAAGATGATCAATAGTGATCATGTCTGAGTTTTTTTTGTTTTTTTTTTGGTTACTTCTGTGTGTGTAACAAAGTGAGTCTGTGTAATTTTCCTTTAATGATGATCACTGAGGATGATCAGGATGACGTGATCAGTCCCATTCCACTGTCAGGCACACTAAGGCCTAATCATTGCCAGGCTTTTAAAATGGCAGGTTTACTGAGAATTTCCAGTTAAAAATGAAATTGTTTTCCGTGTCTTTGGTGAAGTTCTGATGCTTGAACTCTGGTTCAAGTGGCCTCTCTGACTCAGAACAAGCCATACAGGTTGTGGTAGAGAGTAAGAAAGTTTCTGAACACATCCAACAGGCATTTCATTCCATGCCACTTAGAGTGGCAGTGCAATGTAAGCAACATATTACCTACTCTTTGAGTTACAGACCACATGCCAGCAGGATACACATTACACCTATGCATTCTGGTCTTCATGTTCAGAAGATTTTTTGCCAAACTCTTCCTCTGCCAGTGTTCTTTAGGTCAGGCATTCCTGCATCTCCAAAGAGATGAATTATTCCCTTTGATCATCAACAGGCCAGCGCAGTCTTACCAGTTTTCCCTGAGCGCTTAATCTCCTTTTCCCAAAGTTTCTTCTAAAATTCATCAAATAAAACTGTCCTTCACACAGTTGCCATGAAAAACTCAGACCACAGTGTTAAATTCACCAGTGATGTTCATTGAAGTCCAGCTGTCTGCAACTGCAAGTTAAGAAAGTGTTTTAGCAGTGTGGTCTCTGATTTCTTCTCAGAAGACCTGTCAAGCTCTCCCTAGGGTTTCTTAATATTTCTAGAAGGGTGGTCACTCATTTTAGGCCCAGGACCACAGCCAGAGTTTGGACAGTGGCTTTGCCCTGATCACGTCTGGCAATATTGTTTCGATACTTTTGAAACAACACTTGCAGATATGTTAAGCATTCTTGCCCTGTTCCTGTTCTGCTGGCCTGCAGTAAATGATAATTCTTTTTTTTTTTTTTTTTTTTTTTTTTTAAACCATGACAGAGATCCTTTCTTACTTTTCCACAGTCATAAACACTAGAAGAAAATCCCTGATCTTGGTGCTGATGTGTGCTTTTTGTCTCAAAATTTACTGTATTTGCTTAGCTCTTTCATTGCTTGTGCTATCAGTAGTAAAGAAAAAAAGTTGAAAGCAGTAACAAAACAGTAAGGTAATTGCAAGTTCAGTGTACAGCACCGCAGTGAGTTTGAAAATGAAAAGGCACAAGGCTGGATTCTGCAGTTTTGTTTCTATAGAGCTCCACATTGATTTGTTTGACATGGTGGCATCTTTTCGAGAGCAACGCCCACTCATGTTGGCTCTGAAGCAGAGTAGATATTGTCATCAGTAGAGGGCTTAGCAGGTTTTGTCTGCCAAAGTGACTCAGAAACAGTGCAGTAACTCCTTTGATGGGTTCCTGGTGATGACCTGATATAGATTGTTCCCTGTAGACTGTAGGCACCGAGGCATGACAGGGATAGCCGTAGCTATAGCTTTGCATGGGATAGCCAGAATGAGCAGCATGGCACTGATGGTACTCAAAGTGCTTGCAGGACAAGAGGGAGAAAAAAGAAAAATTCAAGAAGAAGAAGAGGAAAGGAATGGAAACAAAAAATCAAAGAGCAAGACAGCATTGAATGAAAAATTACATAGTTATGACAACAACAAGAAAAAGAAAAAAAACACACACATAGAGAAAATAATTTTCTTCAGCATTGAACATAGATAGATAAAGATAGATAGATAAAGATATAGATGGCTGTAAAAGGATAGAGATAAATAGATAAATGTGAGTGTGTGTGTGCGTGTGTAGATGCTCACATACCATTTTTCATGAGCTTTGGAGAACAGAGGAAAGAAATCACAATAGCAGGAAATAACTCATCATTTGTCAAATAATTCACCCATAGGCCTTTTCAATGATTTTCTCCATTCGTTAGCTATTAATGATAAGTAGAGTAAACCTATCACATTTATCAGAGATGCATGATATGAGATGTGATGAAAGAAATCATGGATTCAACAGTGATCTTCAAATATAAAGTTTACCATAAAGATGGAAGGGATTTTTTTTTTTTTCAATTTAAAGCAGTTAGGTCTGTCCACAGTGTAGATAAACCTAACATGGCAAGAGGCATATATATATATATATATATATATATATATATATATATATATATATATATATATATATATATATATGTGTGTGTGTGTGTGTGTGTGTGTGTTATTGCAGTTGAGAAATTACATATTAAGTAAAACTGTGAAACAAAGTGTGAATGGTGAGTCAAACTGGAATTACACTGATAACGTAACACAGGCTGTAAATGGTGAGACAGCTTGAAGTTTACATTGAGACTGTTACACAGATTGTTGATACTGAGACAGTTTAGAATTGCATCGATTCTGTAACATAGACTGTAAATGGTAAGACAGGTTAAAATTATATTGATACTGTTACACAGGTTGTGAACAGTGAGACAGGTTAGAATCGCATCGATACTTTCATGTAAATAATGATACATGATGAGATTACATTGCTGCCTTTACAGGGGTTGTAAATAGTGACACAGGTCAGAATTACTGTTGATACTGATACACAGGTTTGTAAATAGTAAGGCAGGTTACAAATATGTAGATAATGTATTGTAAGTAATGAGATGGGTTAAAATTACACTGATACTGTTACACAGTTGTAAATAGCCAGACAGGTGAGAATTACATTGACACTTGTCAGATAAATGATGAGACAGGTAACGATTACACTGATACTGTCACACAGTTGTAAATAGCCCAACAGGTTGGAATTACATTGACACTGTCAGATAAATGATGAGACAGGTAACGATTACACTGATACTGTCACACAGTTGTAAACAGCCCAACAGGTTGGAATTACATTGACACTGTCAGATAAATGATGAGACAGGTAACGATTACACTGATACTGTCACACAGTTGTAAACAGCCCAACAGGTTGGAATTACATTGACACTGTCAGATAAATGATGAGACAGGTAACGATTACATTGACACTTGTCAGAAAAATGAGTAGTACTGGTACATTGATACTGCTACACAGGTTGTAACTAGGGAAAGCGAGAGATGAAATCACATTGATACTGTTATGCCGGTTGTAAATAGTGAGAGGTTGAAATTACATTAATACTGTTGTGCAGGTAATAAATATGAGACAGGTTAAAATAACATTGATACTGTTACACAGATTGTAACTAGTGAGAGAGTTTACAATTACATTTATACTGTAATGCAGGTTATCAGCCGTTTGACATGTCAATATTACATCTATACTGTTGTATACAGATGGTAGATGTCTTGATTGTCAGAATTACATCAGTTCTATCATACACAAAGTGTAAATAATGAGACAGTGGAGAATTACATTGATTCTGTTACATGTGTATCTTGTGTGGTAAGATACACAAATATTGCTTTGATATTGTTACCCATACTTTTTTAAATGATAAGATAGGTTAGGATTACTTAATTACACACAGATTGAAAATAGTAAAAGAGATTAGAATTACATTGTCACTGTTACACACAGATTTTAATTGGTGAGACAGGTTTGAATTACCTCAACCCTGTACCACACAAACTTGTTTCTGAGAAACTCTTCCCACTATACAAAAATTTTCATACTTGTTATGTACAAGAGGCGGCATAGCAGTGTTGTACCAAAACTAGCACAGTTCTATCAATTTTAGCTTGGCATAAGCAAAAAGCTTCAAATACCATGGGTGTGTGTCCAGCCAGAGCTTCATGCATAAAGGGAAATCACCAACAGGCCTGAGTGACAGGCAGGAGACTGCCGCAAGCTTCGTCTGGTTTAGATAAATAACAGGGACTCCCAGTCAGCGGGCTTGCAGCAGGATGATATGTAAAAAGCATAATGAATGGTGCATGAGGACAGAATTTTCATCATAGGTGGAGAGAAAAGCTAGAATTACATTCTTCTTCATATTGTTGCATGTAAATTGAAAATGGTGAGACAGGGTTCAGTTGCTTTCATGCTGTCGCACACAGACTTTGAATGGTGACACAGGGGTGGAATTGCTTTAATAAACATTGAGAGAGACTATAATAAAATTGGTACTGTTGCTTGCAGATTGTAAATAGTTCGACTGGTTGGAAGTAGTTTGACACTGTTGCGTATAGATCGTAAATGGTTAGACTGGTAAGAATTACTTTTAAACCGTTACATGTACATTGTAAATGACGAGGCAGGCTAGAATTACATTGAGTCTGTTACGAGTGGATTGTAACTGTTAGATCGCTTAGAATTACATCAATATTGTTTACATGTAGATTGTAAGTCAGGCTAGAATTTCACTGATTATGTTACATTGGTGATTGTATTGATGAGACTGTTGAGAATTACATTGATACTTTTGCATGTGAATTGTCAATGGTTAGACTGGTTAGGTTAGAATTACTTTGATACTGTTATATGTAGATTGCAAATACTTAGACTGGTTAGGTTAGAATACTTAACTGAAACATGTAGATTGTCAATAGACTGATTAGGTTAGAATTACTTCGATACTGTAACATGTAGGTCATCAATAGTTAGACTGGTTAGGTTGGAATTACTTTGATACTGTCATATGTATATTGTTAGTGCTTATACTGGTCAGGTTAGAATTACTTTGATACTGTTATATGTAGATTGTAAATGCTTAGACTGGTTAGGTTAGAATTACTTTGATACTGTTGTATGTAGGTTGTAAATGCTTAGACTGGTTGGGTTAGATGTACTTTGATACTGTAGTATGTAGGTTGTCAATTGTTAGACTGGTTAGGTTGGAATTACTTTGATACTGTTACATATAGATTGTAAGGGATTAGAGTGGCTAGAATTACTTTGATACTGCTACATACAGATTGTTAATGGTTAGACTGGTTAAAATTACTTTGATACTGTTGCATTTAGATTGTGAATGGTTAGACTGGTTAGGTTGGAATTACTTTGATACTGTTACATTTAGATTGTAAGTGATTAGAGTGGTTAGAATTACTTGGTACTTTAACATGTAGAATGTGAATGTGTGAGACAGGTTAGGATTAGTTTAAACCTGTCACAGGTAACACTTGTAAATGTTTAGGCAGTCTAGAAGTACATTTAGACTGTTACATGTATGTTGTAAAAGGTGAGAGAGATCAGAATTGCATTGATACAGTTATGAAGAATCAACTGGTCAGACAGATTAGTATTATATTGATACTATTAGATATAGATGGTAAATGCTAAGACAGGTTAGAAATGCATTGATACTGTTACATGTAGATCATAAACGGTGAGACGGGTTAGAATTAATCTGGTACTGTCACTTGCACCATAATGTTCAGGCTACAAACCATACCTTTACGTAAGTTGCACCCTCCAAATATCTAAAAAAAAATAATGTTGTTAACAACTCTCAGTTTTGCATGTTGGTCCTGCATGAAAAGTACTTTCTGTGAAACATTGTCCAATGTGATTTCTGCCAACATTGGTTCTCAGTTTGTCTTATCAACTGCAGATCAGGAGAAGATAACCTTCGTTGAAAGTTAAGAAGAGAATCGGAAAAATCATGAACAGGCCACTATCACTAGCAACAGGAGTCAGAGTTTAAGGGAAAAGTAGCAGCTTGTTGCCCGGCAACTACAGTAGATTTTCAGTTATGAGACAGTACTTTGATACTGTCATATGTAGATTTTAATGGTGAGGCATACCGAAATTACTTTGAACTTGTTACAGACAAACAAACTTTAAATTCTGAGACAGGTTGGCAGTACTTTGATGTTGTAAAATGTAGATCATAAATGGTGAGATATGAAATAATTACTTTGATACTGTTATGTGTAGTAGTAAACAATGAGACAGGTTTTGATTACTTTGGTATGGGGACACACAGACTATGAATGATGAGACAAACTGAAATTAATCTAGTGGTGTTACAAGTAGATTGTGAATGGTGAGGCATGTTAGGATCACTTTAATTAATACTGTAATGGTAAATGGTGAGGTAGGTTAGAATGGCTGCAATGCTGTTGTAAATAAATTGTAAATGGCAAGACTGATTTGTAAAGGGCAAGACAGGCTAGAATCATTATGATTCTGTTACACACATATTCTGAATGAGGAGACAGTGAGACAGGTTAGAATTACATCGATGCTGTGACATGTAGATTCTAAATATAAGACAGAACTGCTTTCATAATGTTTCACATGCACTGTAAATGATGAGACATGTTTGATTTTTTTTTTTGTTGTCTTTTTACTATTACATGTAGATTGTAAATGGTGAGAAGGTTAAATTACTTTGATAATATTGTTGCACACAGATTTGAATGATGATAATTACTTTTCCACTGTAGCATGTAGACGTGAAATGGTGAGGACACATTACAATTACTTCAGTACAGCTACACACATACTGTCAGTGGTGACACATTTAGAATTGCATTGATACTGTTATATGTAGAGTTTAAGTGGTTAGAATTACTTTGGTAAATGGTGAAACAGAGTAGAATTGATTTGATGACACATGGGTTTGAACATGTGTTTTCTTTGTTGTTGTTTACTGTGTATGATATCTAATAAATATGACTTTTTTTCCCTTTGTGTGTAGGCAGTGGCTGGCTGTCTCTGCCAAACTGTCTTGTATGTCTGTTTGTGCTGACAACAATGTATGCTCAAGGGGGATTGAAAACAAAATGCATTGATTGCATTCAGGTGTTAGAAAACTACTCTGTAACCATATAGAAGGAAGCTTCAGTGATGTTTTTGTCATTATGTATTACTTGGAACTTATCCATGTGGTACTAATCCGTAGGCTTGGTAATGATGTGCCTGTAGTATATGTTTTAGAACAAACATGTGTCTTTGTGAGTCATGTATTTGTTGCATGTATTTTAGGGACTAAGAAAATGCAGTTTGAAAAATCTAGAGCAGATCTCTGTCATTGTATTCACGCAACACATTTGTACAGTGTAACCTTTGAATGCACAAATGCATTGAATATATCCATTTTTTATCCTTTTTTTTTTGTTTTGTTGTTGTTTTGTTTTGTTTGTTTGTTAGAGAGGAGAGAGTCCCAAATATGAGTGTATTCCTTTTCCTGATCACAGAATCTTCATTCTGGTTTGAGGCAGAAGATTGGGACTGGTTCAAAATTGACTATTACTCTTGAAGTTATGTGTACCTTTTTTTTGTGCTATCAATGTCAACATGTGGGCTATGTATGTTTCTTGGTACAAGAACTTTTCCATATATTTCCTGTGTCATTCTAGAAATGTATTTGATTGGATTACTTTATTTGTTAATAGATTCATATGCAGTTATCATGAGAGAAGGAAGACAAACATATCAGTAGTTATGGTGGTGGATGGTGTGAATTTGGAAAGGAAACAAGAAAGTTGTTGGGGTTGTCTGGGAACGCAGAAGAAGGTGAAGAAGAACTTAGGGTTATGAATGGGCACACGGCTCGTGTGTATATAAGAAGAGACAGTTGGCTGAATGTTACATACGTCACAGGCTGGATCCTTATCTCTGTTGTCAGAGAGAGTCAGTCAACAAGAAAATGCTTTTGGCTTGGAAGGAGTACTGATTTGTGCATGACTAATGTTTTTCTTTGAGTGGTAGGGGAATGAAGGCAAGAGTGGGTGAAGTGGAGTGCTTCATCAGTCTGTCAGCTTGCTGCACCACTAGGACTTACAGGGTTCTTCTTCTTTTTTTTTTTTTTTTCATGATGAAAATCTTGTTTAGTTCCATATTTTCTCCTTCTCTGTGTGTTCCCTCTCTCTTTTTGTTTTTTTTTTTTCCAGACACTAATACAAGTATCTTTCTTACCTGTCTTCCCTGTTTCGTCGTCTCTTGTCTTGCAACTGATTTAAGCAGTATTGTTAACACTTTGGTTGGCTCAGTTTATTGCAGTTGGGAACTGTCCTGCCCTTGCTGACCAAAGCTCAGGACTCTGTTATACAGGTGGATCTCTTTTCCTGGTGTCATTCCAAGCACTTGTGTGTGATTGCCTGAATCTGGGACTGCTAGTTTTGGTTTCTGTTCGTTGGTTGTTTTCATTGTTTACTTAGATTGAAGTGTCTCTTTTGGTTTTCATTGTGGATGCTTGTGTGTGTGTGTGTGTGTGTGTGTGTGTGTGTGTGTGTGTGTGTGTACCTCACTTTGATTTTCTTATTACTGTGCCAGTTCATGTAAATTTATTTTCTGTTGATTGTAAAATGTTTAAGAACTGGACACATGTACAGTTTTTGCGAGTATTTATCTACACCCCCACTGTGGTTGAAAGGAATAGCGGCAATCTTTTGTTTTGGTTTAAATCTTGTACCTCACTGATAACTTGTGTGTTGTTTTTTTTAGAATATATTTTTTCTTGTGTATTCACTGGATTCTTTTTGTGGCAATGCAAACAGACATCAGAGCCAAGGGATATGAAACAATACTTGATATACAACATGAATGATAGTGATTTGGAAGTTCTGTGCATCAGAACATTGCACAATCTGTGTCATATCTTGTTCGAAGGTATGCTCTTAATGCTGCTTACAAATTTTCACAGCAGAAATTCTTTTTTTTTTTTTTTCAGTGTTTCATGCTTCTCTATTACTTTGCTGGTTCTGATCAGTTTGAGACTTATTTCATATGATCACTGTTTGTAGTTCTAAAGGGGAAAAAAAGAGACTTTATGAATGTGTACAGAATATTACTTGAATATGTCCGAGGATCAGTCGGCACAGGTGATTGTCATGGAAGTGGACTGAGACTGATTCAGCTGATAGGATGAAAGCT
>JADBJO010000154.1:829115-851615 GCA_016801955.1 Conus betulinus
AATCTTCAGTGTATGGTATACATGTGGTGCAAAGAAAGTTTAAGAAAGATGCAAATTTGACCCCCCCCCACCCCCCCCCCCCACCCCCCCCCCCCCCAAAAAGAAAATCAGCTGTAAAAAAAGTGACAATTACAGAACAAGTGAATACTCACAATCTCTTGACTATAAAACAGGGCACAGAAGACCATTAACAATCCAGTACTTGTAGATTTACAAATGCTTCCCTGCAGTGAGGAGGATATGGTGCCAATGGCTAACCTGAACCCATGTTAGTTGAATGCTACATGTCAGCTCATAACCAGGGTCAAATTTCTGTTTCCAGTCAGAATTATGTTTTTCACACCCTTTGTGAACTGAAGCTAACATCAGACGTCTGCTGTACAGAGAAGATGGCTCAGACTTCCTTTCCTCACTGACTGACTGATCAGGCTTAGCAGCCATGATCACTATTAAGTCAGCTGAACGTTACATTGGTTTTGGAAGTACTTGACCTCTTACATCACACAATTCATAAGATCAGTTGTTGTTGATTTTTGTTTGAATTCTAACCATGTGAAGAAAACTGCTGTCTGTGTCGCTGTGTTTAATATTGACATTTTTCTCGCATACTTTTCAATTTAAACAGCTTTGTCCCTCCCTCTTAATATTTTTATTGAATATTCATGGAGCCATAGATTCGTGAACATTGTTGTTGCGAGGCATTTTGTTCACAATGTCTTGTTGTGGTTTATTATCTGTTTCAGCGAAAGGTTTATCTATGTGTGTTTGCCAAGTTAGTGAATTCTCAATCAAAAGTTTTTTAGTCTGTAATGGAAATGACAATGAACACTGTCCATAAAAGCTTTCAAATCCAGATCAAAATGTTTTTCAGACAATAAAATTTGTATAGCCTGTATTAAACGCTGGCATAGAAATCTTTTCTGAGCTGCTTCCATTGCTGGGTATGTAGGCATGTCATGTCCTCTCTCTTGCTTTTGTTTCTACACCACAGAAAAAAGAGTTTTGATGTTTCAGGATCACTATTGAAACTTTTTACTGATTGCTTTTGTTATTGTTGTTTTTGTTATTCTGTAGCTACATCCCCTCACTCACACGTGTCCCCGCCCCTTCCCTACTCCTTTCCTTTCACTCCCTCTCCTTCCCCATTTTCTTTTCTTTCTTTTGTGTTCTTTTTTATTTGTCAAGGGGGAGGGGTGCTCTTGTTGCATATTAGTGAGCTTACAAGAACATGTTTTTAATCTCATTTGCAAATCCTTAAAAGACTGGCTACTCTGCTTTATACCAGTAAATGTAGTAAGCGTGGAGTAAACGCTGTATTACTTCTAATCACAATTTGGCTCTCTTACAGTGTGGCCTTTTTATAACACCTATGTTTGTACAGTAATGTCATTTTTAATTTTTTCTTTGTTAAGGTATTAGATGAAGGGGAATGGTTTCTGCCTGTCATGATAGGTTTGTCTGACTTTTTAGAGGTATGGGCTGCTGTTTATCTGCCTTTTGGGCCAGTTGAGTAGTAGTGTGCCTGACTTCTTTGAGGTATGGGCCAGCTGTTTAGTTTGTCTGTCTGTTTAGCATTGGAGCTGTAGTTAAGCTGGATGTATGGGTCATAATCTCTTTTTATAGTTACGCTAATATCAATCTGGCATGTGCTGTATCTGTCTGTTTAAGAGCATGGACTACATAGTCTATACTTGGGTGTAAAGCCCACGTCAGCATCTGACTTGCATGAGCCTTTTTCTACAAAGAAGAACCTCTTTCTCTCTGTCTGTGTGTCTGTCTCACTCCATACTGTAGATATATGTATTGAGAGAGATCCGATAGGAGTGGGCTTAGGTGTCAAAAGATTGTCTCTGTTTGGATTACCAGCTCACTGACAGTTGCAGACAGACAGGTGACCCCAACAAAAGGCTTGATTTGAAACCCAAAGCAGACAGAAGGCTGTAAGCACAAGTTCAGTCATCACCACATTTGATCCATTAATGTCTTATCAACATGATCACTACTACCAAGAGTAAACTTAAGTCGGCAATTAAATTACAGTGAAAGAAATAAAAAAAAATGTCTATGATACTGCATATGAAGCATATAAGCTTGGTGAATCATTAACAAGAAGTTTTCCTCACTCGCAGCAATTGAGAGATACCTTAATTAAGCAAATGAAGAAAAATGTGCATCTAGCATTCATTAAATTTTTCCATTTTTGTTGACAGTGAGGTTGAAGCCAACTGTAGAGAATATTCTCCGGAACTATGTTACACTGAAAGATGTACGAGACCGATCAGTTGAGAATTGCTCAAACAACTTACTCCTGCAAAGAATATAACACCTAGGCTTGATTATGACATTTACTTCACCGTGACACAGGAGGGTTACCCACCCTTCACTCCACAGATCAAGCATTCCTTCATGGAAACGGATGTGGTGATGTCTGCAGCCTGGCTTACATACTTCTCCCAAAGGTGGACAGACTATTCAGAGAAAAGAATGGTATGCAATGGTAGTGCTGAGATGTATAGTCATAATTACATTTAAATTCTACATCTACAAAATACTGCAAAGAAATCAGTTGCATATTTCATGTGAAACAGTTAGCGGGACACATTTTCTTTCATTGTGAAGAAATAAGATTTTGTCCTGTAAAAGTCCTTGAAGATGTGTTGCGGCTGTTTTTGGAAAAATCTTTCTGCTTGAAATATTCAACTGGTCATTTGTTGCTACACTTTCCCATCACCCAAACCCTTCTCACCAACTCTCATCCCACCTCCTTCACTGTCCCTTTCCTCTTTGTATTGTTCAGTTCTGTTTGGGTTTGGTTTGGATTTATTCTGCTGATTACCATTGATCTACTGATTGTATTTATGGAGAGTAAAATCACCCATTTAGAAGAACAGAGTATCTTTAAATGAACCAGCCAGGCAACCTGATCTTTGCTGCGGCTGAGGAGGGCCTGGGTCAACTCTCGGGATGGGACCTCAGACCATGTGAGCTGTATGAAAGACTACAGTACAAGGCAGTTCATCTTGTGCAATGCTCAGTGCTTCCTCAGTGATCAGAGTGGGATGACTTTGCCCTGTGCATGATCAAAGTGACTCATTCCTCAAAGCTGCCCATGAAGACCCAAGGGAAGAGGAATTGAGAATTCACATTTCTGGTCTTATCCCAACAGTTTTGCCTACAGTGCAGCATCAGTGATTTGCTGCCCTGTTCAGAACAGAAGATCTTGGCTGTATAGATTTAGTATGACATCGCTGTCAGAGGCAGCTGTTACCATGATGAACTACTGGTGGAGAATGCACGTTCAGGCTTGTGGTAAGATGTGTTGAGTCTTCTTACATCAGTCGTGCTTTAGCAGCAAGGTATTAGTCTCATGTTTTCTCCCATAAAGTAAACCAGAGGGGACTCCAGCCATTTCATCCCTGTTATAACAAAAGGGTTTGTATCAACTGATCACAAAGGAATCATTTTTGGAGCTTGATGTTTGCATGATAGACCTCTGGAGAACCATACATAGACCATCTTACTGCACCACGGGTCACCCCAAAGCGTACAAAATAAATCACTGACCTCTTTGATGAAGTGCTGCTATTGAGGATATCAAATTGAATGTTACCCATACTGTATGTCTGTATTCCTTAACAATGCAGTCCTATACATACCTTTCATCTTGTCCAGTTTATTTTGTGTGATAGGGGTTGTCTTGATATTCCAAGCTAATTCTCTGTTTTTGTGTGGAAATACCTTTCAGATGTCAGGTGATAACCACTAAACAACCGTGGCAAGTTGGTGCTCTTTTTAGTTTCCTAATTAGCTTTCACAGTCTGTTGCTGGGGACCATAAAACATGTGAATGTATTCATTTGTATCCTAGGTCAGTGGCCATACCCACAAAACCAACAGTCAATCAGTCTTCGGTAACTTAAGTCCAGTAATGTGTCAGTAAATATAAGTAAAGGAAAGGACAGCAGTGCATCATTTGGTGAATTTTTTAGCTAATGTTCTAAATTTCTGTATTCATGTTTTAAATTTCTATATTCACAAACTGCTCTCTCTCTCTCTCCCTCTCTCTCTCTCTCTCTCTCTCTCTCTCTCCACCCAACCATCCCCATCTGACCTGCTTCTCTTCAACTACATATCTCTATCAGGAATTTCTTCAGGTATATTTTCATGAATTGCGGTTCTGTTTATTGATTTGTCTTTTCATTTATTTATTTCTGCCCTCTCTTCACGCTATTGACCTCCCCTATGCAGTACTTCCCCTCTTACCTGTCTTTCCTTCCTTTGTTTGTTTTCCTAATGTCACATTTGTAAAGAGACATCAGTAAAAGATTGTTCCATTCTTTTTTCAGAGTAAATTTTTCCCTGACGTTGGTGGCAAGAAAAAATAAATGAATGTGCCTTAATTTTAAACTTAAATGTGTTCATACATACCAGGGCTTAGCAATATATGGTCAGTCATAGAAGTTAAGTGGATTCTGTGGAAAAACATGTACTAGATCCTTAGCAATAAAGATGTTTATGATATATTTTTATTTGAAATGTGTCCAAGCCATTCTTGTAATGTGACAGACATCACATATGTTCTAAAATTCATACTGACATATGCATACTTTTACTCATATACACACTCCTACACACACACACGCACGCACGCACGCATGCACGCACTCAAACACATTCATGCATACACACACACATGCACACACGCACACACACATGCGCAAGCACACACACACACACACACACACACGCACACGCACACACATATACACATGCACACACAAAAGGCACAAGCCGTAAATAATGTAAGCAAACAATTGGTAAGATCTGACTAGGCGTTTTTCCTTCACAAAGGATGTCAACAGGTGGAGGCATATTTCCACCACCTTCATTGGCAAACCTTTCAGTATGATGCTCTGTGTGCATGTTTTGATGGGCCAGCAGTGGTGTTCAGATGAAGACCGATGGGGGTGTTGGATAGGCAGGGTGAAACACTGCAGCCAGGCAAGAAAGATGCAGACTGATAACAATGATCAGTGGGGTTTGTTTTTTTTTTTTTGTTGTTTGTTTGTTTTTTTTTTTGCAGGGGGGGGGAGAGGGGGTGTTTTTTGTTTGTTTTTTTAATTTGACATCCACTTCCAGTCCCAGGACACACTCTGAAGGAATGCTGACCAAAAGGACCACATTAATTTCAGTGCACCCTGCTACACAGCATGCTGGTGGATTGCAAAGCCTGCAACATGCAGCTGCAGGCAAATCGGCTTTTGTAAGGCCAGGAATCCCTGAATTTGATGTGTGCTCCGTCAGCTGATGTACTTGGGTCTGGAAGGGGATGGCACCACTAAAAGATCAATAACCTTTTTTTTTTCTTCTTTTTTTTTGTGCCAGACAGCAGTGTTCTCATACCTGCTCCCTCATCACCATCATAATAGTTGAACAAAATGTTACTGATCAGTTCCCCGTGAAAAAAGAGCTTTGTGATACGATCAAACCTCACAATGCAGCACCTGTGAAGAGTGTTCATCTCTGTTCCATTGTTCCAGGTTTTCTCTGTTTCTTCTTGTCTTTCCAGTTACTATGTTGTGGGTGTTTGGTTTGGCTGGGGATGAGGGCGAGGTTGCATTAAGTGACAAAATTAAGTCAGACTATATTTGTGCATCTGTGTGTGTGTGTGTGTGTGTGTGTGTGTGTTTGTGTGTGTGTGTGTTTGAGCGCATGTGCACACTTTCGCTTGCTGTTATGTATGTAAATTTGTTTTATTCTCATCCATTCTAACACCCGGTCATCCCCCACCCCCACCCCCCCCCCCAAAAAAAGAAGAGTATACAACTAAATGGTTGGTGACTATCACATGTACGATACTGGTAGTTTGAAATATGTTATGAACCATTTTGACTCATGAAGTCTTTTCCTTCCTTTTTGCCTTTTTCCTCCACTCATCTTAGTTTTCTTGGATGTGTTACTGATAAAAGTCCAGAGCTGCCAAAGGTCAGTGTGAAGCAAGCAAGCTGATTTTCATAAATGATTAGGGGATGATGGTTCACTGCTATATACATGCAGTGGATTGTTTGGAGGACGGGTGTGGTAAATTACTACATTACAGCATGAGTACTGATTCCCAGCAGAGAAAGTCACATGGGTGCTCTCATTGTTTCATAAGGTTACCTATGTACTTTGGGTTGTTTTTTGTTTAATGCCACTTACGGAAGACAGTACCTTCTTTTTTTATTATTTCAATTGTATTACTGATTGCAGATTTGATCATTTCATCTTCTGGAAAAGGGGGAGGCTGGGGTATATTTTGTTTCAACTGAAAAGAGTGAATATGCTTTTCAAATATATTTGCATTGTTAGAATGTGATTTATCATTGTTCAATGCTACTCTCAAGCTAGAAACATGGGTTGATGCTAATCCCATGCTGGAAACAAAGAGTGACATAGGAGATCAAACTCAGACTCGTATGGGCATGCAGATGATGGAAAATTTTGGGACCTTTCAACAAAATCATCATAAGATGCGTTATGGAACTGAGAAGAGCTTTGAATTGCAAAAAAGAAGCGGGGGAAAAGAGTTTGTAAAAGCACCATATTTAGAATGTGCATTGACAAATTTCATATAGGATTACCATCTGCAGTGTTCATGTCTACAACTTTTAATACACTTTCCAATGATAAAATACCAGTGCCCAAAGCAGTCAAAATGAGAGATTTTGATGCCAAAATGCAACACATTCTGCAGTCAAATTTTGATTCGTGAATAAGATTTTTTTTTTTCAAAGTGGTAAACGTTAGCAGGCAGAAATCTACAACATGTTTAATTAACCTCTTATGTCACACTTAAAATCATCAGTATATCCCTGTAATGATTGACTGTGTGTGGTATTGCCCTGCACTGTAGACGGTAATCCACCTTATGTTACACTGCCTTACATGTATTTGTCACAGCATCTCTGCAGACATTAGTTCATTGTATGTTGCATTGCCGTGTTTTGTTACACATTGTCACTGCAGACAGTTAACCATCATGCATGTTACTGCCCAGTAGAGTTAGTTATTAGCACTGCAGACAGAAATGCATCATGTATTTCATTGCTCTGAAGCATTTTAAATTAACTGGCACTGCAGCTGACATGCATCATGTATTTCATTGCTCTGAAGCATTTTAAAATAATTGGCCCTGCAGCAGACAATCGACCACATTTACTGCTGGTTTATTGTACGGAAAACATATATGGTTTTTCAGTGCATGCGACAACAACAACAAAACACAGAAAGGTAACTTCAAAGCAAAACCCATTTTACCTGAAAGCATCTGACAAACGTTTCTTTAAGAATTTTTTTTTAAAAAAAGAGTGATTTATATATTTATGTTGTTGATTAGTGACTGGTGATACGATGTGTTGACTTGTTCTGGTTTTTCCAGTGAAAGAATCCTGCCTTGTTGCCAGTTCTATGAAAACAGTGCCTCCATCCAAGAGCACAGAATTAATGTGTCCGTGTTGGTGCATGAAATGTGACCGGTGCCAATCTTTGTTAATTCAATGTTGGTGCCAAAAACATTGGTGTCTGGTGCAAACTAAAAACAAACAACAACAAAAAAAAACCCGTGTTTCTGGACGTTTTTTTTCTGTTGTGTGTTGTTAGTTGTTCATTACATCAAACATATATGTTACAAATTCCCCTCTTTTTTTTCTTTAATCTTTTTGTCTGGCTCTCCTATTTGAGAAAAAAAAAAACAAGGTAAGGAAAGAGTAAAAAATTGGTGTGTTAATGGTAAGGAAGTGACTTTTATGAAATGTCTAACAGTTCTCTCTCTCTCTCTCTCTCTCCAGATGTGCTAACACAGGCCTTAAATTGCATTGCTTCCTTTGGCCAACACCCATTTTTCCATCTTCAGTTTTTACAAGCCATATTTTAGTAAGTAGTGTGAAGTTGTGTGTGTAACACTGAATTTGAACCTGCTAGGGAAAAAATGAAATTTTAAATGACACTTTTAAAAACCACAAGAAAAAATTGTTAAGCACTTCCTTCTGCTGTCTTTCATTTGGGGGGTTTGTGGTTTGTGTGTGCATGCGCGGGTGTGTGTGTTGTTTTTTTTCCTGAATGCCGTTATCATATGTCTTTCAGTTAGATGTAGAGGAAAGTGGAACTGGGTTCTTTAAAAAAAATGATATATATATATATATATATATATGTGTGTGTGTGTGTGTGTGTGTGTACAAAATGTTTTCTCAAGAGTAAATGTCACTATTAGAACAGCAACAAGCTAGGGCTTAAGGTTGTGTGTAAATGTTCTGCTTCTGTTGGTCATTGTGCAGATCTAGGCTGTTTTAGAGGACTGAATAGAGGCAGTCCACTCAGAGATTCAGCCAGAGTAGGACTTAAGAAGCCATGACAATAAAAATATAATGATGAAGGTGAAAATGTTAGACCTTTTTTCACCCAAGCAAAAATGGTTATTAAAGTACTATGTTCGCGTTTTTAGATGTCTGATTTTTTTTTCTTTTCCTTCTTGATCCTTGATTTTCAGTATATTGTCTCACATGAAATTAAAAAAAGCATGATGTCACATTATGATTGCAGTACTGGTTACCTGACAATGAAAGTTACCCAACTGCTTTGACCTGATGGTGTATTTTCAATGTCTAGGCACCATTATTGGACATATCGGTGTAAGTTTCACTCTGTGTGTGTGTGTGTGTGTGTGTGTGTGTGTGTGTGTGTGTGATAATGGAATGACTCAGAAAGACAACACATGTTCACACACACACACATATGCACACACACGCATGCACGCACACACACACACGCACACACACAGAGGAAAACATCAAATAGGAAGGACGCAATGAAAGAATCAACTCAAAGATTGTCCTGCAACTATCCACAGATTTATTTCTCTTTGAACCAACATTGAAAGCTGCACAAGAAAAAAAAAGAATGATGTGTAATGTTTGGATACTTCCCAGTGTGCTGTTCTCATCGTTGGATATCGGTTGTACTTCATATTCTTGTGTTTTGGTTTGGTTTGCTGACACTTTTTTCATGTTTCTGTCTCTGCTGTTTTATGAAAATGATAAAGCAGTGCTTGATCATGTTTACATTTCGCTTCAACATTTCCAATTTGCTTTCAAATGTGCAAGATTTCATAGTATCTACTCCTGAATCATCAACATCAATCACATTATATGTTGGTTAATATCAAACATGCATGATCCAGTTTGTTGTGTACTATGATTGTGTTTACCTTGGTGGTCTCTTGTGCTGTTGAAAACATACTTTCAGATAGAACAGGTTTCATGGAACCAGGCTCAAACTTATTAAATATACAAGACAAAGCAATAAGGCATGAACATGCTTATGAACATAAAGCAAGGGAGTATTTTTACAATCTTGATTTAGTTCACACGTGTGCATGTACGTCTCCCAAAATCTTTTACCATTATTCTTAGAAAAAATATTGTAGCTTGAAATGGAACTTGAATTTGTTTTGAAGAGTTAAAAGCTTGATCTGTTTTATGCTTATAGTACAGAAAATGGAATTGTAAAACCAAGGTGATTCCATTCACCAGCAATATGGCTTCAAAGCAGAATTCATTGCAACAAGATACACAGGACCATTCATATGTGAGATATGTTTATTGTATGTCCAGGGGGTGGGGAATGAGGAGTGTTGGGGGAGGAGGAGGTGATGGTCAACATGTAACATCAATGATCATTCAGTCAAGAGATTATCAGAATACCAGTGATCACATAGATTCCCTAGAATGCTTATTGATCACAGCTTTACTTCATTGTGTAATGAAAACAACTAGGTAAAAAAAAAAAAAAAAAAAAAAAAAAAAGCCTGAGTAATCTGTCTGTAGTGCATGTCTTATATAAAATACTTGGAAACAAAATGGAATGGAGCATGTGGTTGCACGTGTGTGTGTGAATGTGATGGGAAGGGGGAAGAGATAAGGCTGCTTTCTTCAAGAGTTTTATGCACCTTAGCAGAAACAACATTTGTTATATAAGATTTTGTTTTTTAAAAACATTTCAATTTACAATGATAACAAGGTAATAAGTGAGAGGGAGAGTTCTCCCCCATCCCAACCCCTGTCCCACGCTCCACACACGCAGGCATGCACGCACACACGCACACACACACACACACACACACACACGTGTCAGCCCTTTTTCTTCTCTTTGAAGACTCACACAGAATTCTAGGCAAGACTTTTTTATGCCTTATCTTTTTTAATGATCCTATAAACTGTTGACAAGAATGGTATGCTGTCCATTGCCAGGAGTACCCAGGCCTCGGTCATGCACACTAACTAGACACTCTCAGACAGACACGCTGTCGGTCAGGACAGTTTAATGGCACTCTCTTCATAAGCTCTCTGATGTGGATAAGATGAAGACTAGTTTCGCACAGTGGTTTTGTTTTTTGTTTTTTTTTAAATATACTCTTCTTTGTAAATTATATCAGATAACAAGAAAACCATGTTTGAAGCTTTGAATAATTTTATGCATTTTGCCAACTTGAAGTTTTGCACAAACTTTTCTGCAGTTTTATGCCACTTAATGTGATCGAACAGAAATCTGACTGACTTATTTTGAGACATTTTACCAGATGTTAGATATTTTACTTAAGACGAAATCTTCACAGGTTCTACAGTCCCCGTGTTTTAATGACTGCAAGATGGAACATACAGAACATTAAAAGGATGTTGGTGATTGTGGTATATAACTCATCAGTTTTAAACAGCAAGACCTGACAGAGTGATGCCAGTGGGTTTTTTTTTTTTTGTTTTTTTTTTTTGCTGTCCCAATGTCTGTGCCACCTCAGAGGGCAGTGCATCCACACGCGCTCATTCGGACACCCCGTCCACAACCACAGCCCGATCGGCCCCGGTCGGCCCTGCCGCAGCCCCAGCACTGGCAGTCCACAGGGAACAGTCACTGTCAAGTCATCAAGAGGCAACCCACCGGAGGAAAACTGCACCGCTGCCGAGTCACTTCAGTGGTTTTCAGTGGCGCCTGTTCTGATCTAACATATGCAGGACACCACCTACTAAGCCCCTACTAATGACAATAATTGCTTAGTCGCGGAGCCAGCGCGAGTGAGAGATGTGGAGAGGACATCGAAACTGAGGTCACCATGAGAGCAGGGCATGAAGGGCCACAGAATCTGAGACATTTTTTTCATGCTGATCGATGAGAATGAGGATGATAATGATTAAGATGATGCTACGGATTTCCATTTCGGTCTGAGACTACAAGACAGGGCTGTACTCTACGCTGCTTTTCATAATAATAATATATCCCGGCGTCAACCAGGCCCGAGAGATACAGACACTGCAGTGTTGGTCAAGAAATTTGAGCAACACTCTCAGAAATGCATCCATTAAGTGGATGAAACTCGACTGTATGGTCCCAGTCTTCCCAACTGAGTCCGCAGCAAACTCAACTCTGGGTAGGAGCCATCGGGGCAGAAAAAAACCCACACAACGCTGATGGGATTCGAACCCATGACCTCCCAGCCAGGAGTCCGCGATGTTAACCACTTCTCCCACAGTGGCTGGTGATGCCAGTGTTTTCTGATTTTGAGCCAGTTGCACTGTGTGCTCTGATTTCAGTTTCATTTGTTTATAGCCCAGTTGACTGCTGGGGATTGTATCAGGAGTTGCAGCTCTGGTTAGGAGTCAGCCAGGACCCCAAACAATCCAACAATGATATGAATAAGTGAAAACTGATGTATGACATGTCAGCCCCCAACAGTGTGACAATAACATGAATAATTGAAATTGATGTGTATCAGGTCAGGTCCCCAAGCAATCTGAAAATAAATGATCTATAGAACAGTTCCATAGTTATGTAAATAATTCACATTTATGTCGGGCAGGTCAGGCTCTCACAACAATCCATCAATGCAATGAAAAGTTGAAGCCGATATGTGAAAGGTCAGGCCCGGAAACAATCCAACAATATCATGACAAGTTGAAGCTATAGCAGGTCATGACCGCAAAGAATCTAGCTATAACGGGGGTCAGTGAAGCTGCTGTAAAGCAGGTGAGGTCCCAAAAGCAGTCTGCTATTAACAAATGAAGTTTATATGTACAGCAGACTATCAGCCCAAACAGTCTAACAGATGTGTTACTGAAGCTCATGTACGACAGGTCAGGCCTGCAAACAACCCAACATTACTATGAATAACTGAAGCTGATGTATAGTGGGACAGAACCCACAACACCATGCAATCCATCTAGGCTGCTATATACCACATAGCCACAGATTAGGATGATGCTATGGGTGTTGTGTTTCTCTCCCACTGTCATGACCACACAGTGTGCCTGACCCAGATGTCTTGGATGTCTTATTAAAAAGTCCAGCGAAAACAACAAAAATCGTCATTCACTGACAGAAGTAGTCTTGTGGGAAGCAGGGACAATAGGAAATCAAAGAATTTTATCTTAACATTTGTTTGGTGAATCTCAGGGAAAGGTGCTTGTCAATTACTTTAGGACATTTACTGCAGAAGACTGCTTTTTTTTTTTTTTAAGTTAAATTTTGTGTGTGTGTGTGTGTGTGTGTGTGTTTGCTTTAATATTAATTGCTGTGTATTTTTTCAAAATAACTATTGCTTACCATCATGTTGTGTCTGCTTGAAATTCCATGCTCCCGTTCCTTTTTTCTTGTTTTCTTTTAACCTTGTCTTTATTAAACTATCTAGTAGTATTCGCTTTTGATATATTTGATTATCACTTTTGTGACAGAATGTCTAGAAGCTTGATCATGGTTCACCATTTTTCTTTTTGGTGAGTGGTTTTTGCATAGAACTTCATTTTTGTGCTTGAAATTTTTGTTTTTTCCGGTGTCCATTTCGTATGTGAAATCTTGTGGTGAGGTTGGTTTGTCTGCGTTTTCTATGATTGACCACTGCAAAGGTTTGTGTTAACTTTGTGGCCTATGATTTGACTGTCAAGTCTTATGTGTTCAAGAAGAACCGGTACTGTTTACCATTGTGTTGCTAATCAGCCTTGTTATGGACAAATGTAAGGTGTCCCCAATCAATTGACAACGATGTGTTATAAATGTGACTGTCATTTGTTATTGTGATGAAAATAGAGAATGTGTAGTTCATTTGAGTCTTGTTGATTGGTTTATGGTTTGTTTCTTTCTGTGCGTGTGTGCGCATGCAATTTTCTGACCGTCTCTCTATCTGAAGAAGGTGATACGTTGTTGCACTCTGGTATACGAGTACTACTGTGAGTAAGCTGGCATGGAGAAAAGCTGTTCATTTCTCAGTTACAATGATGTTAGATAAACTTTATCAGGTGCTATTGATTTCAGGGGACATCTCACAAATGATTAGAGTTTCAGACCGATAGGTGTCTGCAAGTGCGTGACGTGAGCTTGTTTATAAAGTACAATCTATCCTGCCCTTTGACAGCCATCTGCTGCTGTCTGTCTGGATCATTTCAGTGGGAGATCGGAAATGTGTGTACGTGCGTATGGAAAGGTGGAAAGGTACGTGGGTATGGAAAGGTGGAAAGGGATATTTGACAAATAAATAAATGTTGGAATGTTCAGCATGTTGCTAATTCATGAGTTTTTAATTATGTACAAGTGTCGGTGAATTGAATGTACAGAGGCATAGGGACACACACAAACTTTTACAGAAATATTTTTTCAGCTATCTGTCTATGGATCTTTTTCATAGTTGCAACATGCTGATTTTGTTCAATCATGAATTTATAATTTTTTGTGGAAAAGGGGCTATAATAATTTTCCTTTGCCAAACATTGCTCACTTTTGCATGCCATACACCATGCTCAAAACATTCACCCACGTTTGTAAAGAACAATTTTTCTTGAAGCATTACTAGCAGCTGGGTGAAAAATCAGCCATGACTATATATTATGAACCACCTTGCACTGGATGAAAATTCACCCCTGACTGTCATCGTAGTGACAGGTCTCACTCGGCAAACATCGCCCTGTCAAAAAAGCGTTGGGTCACAACAGACATTCTTGATTTAAGAGAAGAGAACTGAAGAGTAAGAAAAATGAATCGGACAGAGCAAAACAGTATTGAGCGCGGTTAGCAGATGAAGGAAAATATGCAGAAAGCAAAGGCGAGATGGATAGAGGAGCAGTGCCAATTCCTCTTAACCGCTTATTAGAAGAAATTGTATGTGTTGATGTACATCACCTTTTTCTCTGCTCACTCAGCCACACAAACATGCTCATACACCAAGCTTGCAACACATGAAAATAGTTAATACAAATAATTCTTTTGAAGTAACATTTGAAGTAATGAAGTCACAAAACACTGATCAAGAACACAAAAAGTCTTCTTTCTTCAAAATTTTATTAGATGTGATACCTATTTACAACAGCATTATGAACAATACATGAGCAAAAACATTTTTCTATTCCTAATCCTATGTTCCAATCGATAATAAACCACCTACACAATAATCTAAAAAAAAAAAAAAAAATTCTTTAAGAAAAAAAACTACAAATCCACCCAATAATACATTGCTCATGGACAGAAAACATATACTAAGGTTATGGAACATTTTTTCTTCAAAATAAAATATCTATTTACAACAGCGTTATGAAAATACATGAACAAAAAATTTTCCTTGTTCCTATATTCCAGTCAATAACAAATCCGTCTTACATAACATTCTAAAAATAATTTTTAAAGGGAAAAAAAAGCTTTAAATCCAACAGATACAATATTCTAATGATAACAACTAGTTTGCAATCTAAATGTCACAGTTCTGTCATCTGATTTTTGTCTCCAGTCCCTCATCTCCCTTACTAAATATGTCAGGTACACTACTTGTGATGTAAATTACATTTCATCTCATGTTTGTAAGAAACCAAATGTTTTCCCTTCAATGGATATGGCCCCAGCAAGTTATATGACCGTTACACTGTCTGCACTAGCTCAGCCATAATGGTCTGTGATCCAAAATGATGAAATAGACAGGAAGCACATTAGTCTGTCCATAATTTGTTTTGGATATCACGCTCTGATAAGATAGACAGGAAGCACCTCAGTCTGTCTATAATCTATAGTGAATATCACTCTTTCTTCTGTTCAAATGAACTGAGTTGAAATCATCTCTGACACACTCAGTTCATTTGAATAGGAAGAAAGAGTGATATTCACTGTAGATTATGGGCAGACTGAGGTGCTTCCCGTCTATTAGTTGACATCATTTCTGACACACTCAGTTCATGATGAATGACAGGGAAAATAGTTTTAACAGAAGAGATCCTGATCATCTCATACACTTTGTACAAATTACGAAGTGTGAACTTTTACTCACATTTCTGCTACACAGTCTTCTGACTATCTGACATGTATTGATGTAAACTCATGCTTCTCATTCCAGTCGGTCACTTCTACTTACATTTCTGCACATCACTCATCTGACCATATCACATGTGGATTTCTAATTCAAGTCAGTCTCTCTGCATTGCACTGGCCTGCAGATACAGTGTCACAACTACCAACGCAAACATAAAGGTCTTCATAAAACTAATGATAGACTCCTGTCCCTCCCACCACTACCTACCTACCCCCCTAATCCCGAACCTCCCTCCCTCTAACCTCCTCACCATCCTTTCCCAATTATCAGGATAGAATAGCTCCTGAAAAAAAAAAAAAAAAAAACATCTCTTGGGCATATATCTAAACAGTTTCAGCACTGAATACCATTGAAAATAAAACACTATCCATAAATCATTTGTTGAAACATTCACAATTAAAAAAACACACTAAACATCTCATTATGGCTGCTTTCTGGAGAACTTTGATGCAACATCAGCATTTGCCCAACATTTGCCCGACTTCAAAAAGAGAGAGAAAAAAAAAAAACCTTAAAATTCAGAAAACAGAATGTTCACAAAGGTAAACAAAATTTTTATACATCTCAAATGAAAATACTCTGGAAAATAATGTAAGAAAATTGGTGCTGACTGCCATAAGATAACATGCAAGTCATTATCAAAGGCTCCTAAACTTGATGACAACTTACATTTTTTTTTCCTTTCAAGATGTTTCTGAAGTAATCAGCATGTTCTCTTAAATTATTTTAGATGCGTCATCCTTTTTTTAATGCCAGAAATGCTATTACTTCACAGACCAGAAGTTTGTAAAGCACTTTGTGGGTTATATATTGCCCATAAAGACCTGCTTACACAAACAGTACAGATACAGAAACATCGAAATTGACGAAGGAAAAAAAAAAAAAAAAAAGGAATGGGCCGCTTTTTGAAAAAGTCTGCTTCCAACAGACCCTCAATCTCACCCTTTTAGAATTATTGTGAGAGGGAACAGAAGGGAAAGTGAGAGAGGAGTGGATGCAGAACAGCAGGTAACAGGACATGGCCACAGCTGCCAACCCTCTGGAGTCAAAACTCAGTAACTAGTGGATGAAGGAAGTGAGTGGAGTGAAAAAGGGACAGTTTGACTATACGCATTTCTGGCCTCCACCCTCCTCCTTTGTTTCAATTTACAAATGTATGGTTTAAAACAAAAATGTTTTTTCCATGTGTATGGTTGCCAACATCCACATTAAATCATTTGGACTTCATTCTGCAATACTTTATCATCCCTAATCAAAAAAATGAACTCCCAAACCCCCGCCTCCACACCCCATTTTTAAACAGCATTGTTAAATTCTGGATTTCTCCACTAAATCTGTGACTCCAGGAACAATTTCTAAATGGAAGAAAATCCAATTAAATTTGCGAGGGTTGGTAGCTAGGCTTGTCCCATATCTGTGTACATTTTTGTTCAGTGTGTACCTTTGCCCTTCAAAATGCTGCCAGCATTATGAAGCTGCCTGACATCTCTGCCTGCAACTTCCGCTGGTCACCATTCCAGTGGGTATGGGTGGTACAAGAGCTGTCGGTGGGAACAAGTTACCCTTGGGCATATATCTTCACAGTTTCAGCACTGAATACCATTGAAAATAAAACACTATCCATAAATCACTTTTTATAACTTTCACAATTACAAACACGCCAAAACTGAGCAAAGAGAAAAATCTTCCTACCACATGCACATGGAGCTTAACCTCCTTCCGTGTACAAATACACAGGAACATAACCCCTTTCCGTGTACAAAGTACAAGTTTGCATGAACACTGTGGCAGTGTGTATTCACAAAAAGACAGATTACAATGAACAAATGATCTAAAAAAACAACAGAAGACTGCAAAAGCGCATGATATTCACAAGGCGTCAAGACAAGTGCACAATTTACCCAGGGGGAGAAAGAACAATGTAAATGATTATGGTGAAGTCCAAGCCTGAAGGCGCATGAAATAAACAGTTAAAAATCAGGTACTATCAGGTACTGTAATTAAATAAAAATAGCATATCAGAATAATGACACACAGAATTACTTTCACAGGTGCAGATCAAATGATAGGGGAGTGGAGAGGGGAAACGATACCAATATCTGACCCTTCATACAACACTTCAAAACAAATGTTACTCTTGTATGCTGAACAATTTGCAGAGAAGAGAAGACGCAAGCGATTTCACATGTTGAACTATCTCAACAGCACAATTGAATTACAACAAAAAATGTTGCTGAAAACAAAACATAAAACAAAAATATGCACTTGGGTCTTAAAGCAAAACAGCCTTCTCCCTTCTAGTCTAAGACAAAAAAAAAATGAAAGAAAGAAAAGAAAAAAAAACAGCATTGTATGTCCATAATATTAACTGACAAAGTCAGCCCACTGGGAAAGTTTAGAGTTACAAATGGATTCTAACATCCATATACTATCAGCAGTCTCACTGAATCTGAAACAAAACTTTTAAGTCACAGAGAGAGAGCTATTCTTTCACCATCTTTAAAACCTTCCTTCCTTCCCAGTCTTCAAAAGCAACCCTTTTTAATCCCGAGATGTATCACTCTGTTATCTCAACATCTTACAGAGAAAAGTAAGTTTTGAGGGTGAGACGTGTCCGAATCATAACAAGACTTGCCTTCTCTGCAAAAAATTGTGAAAACGAAGCAGCATGCCCAGCTTCCCATCTCTGAGAACAGCCAGAGTCCCATCTCTGAGAACAGCCAGAGTCCCATCTCTGAGAACGGGCAATTGATACAACTTTTGGGATCCTTCAAAACCCAAGTTGCAAAACCTTTCTTCCTTAGACCCTGGATGCAAACTGTGAAAAACAAAAGCAGCAATCTTCTATCTTTGGTTATAAACAGACTCATCTTTAGGACCTCCTCCTAAATCATGTTACAGGCATCCCATTGACAGTTTCCTTAAAGTGTAGCTAGCTATAAGAATGGGATCTTTAAAACTCTCCTCCAAAATGGCAACATGAAAACAATGTTGGTTTTCAGAAGATGTCACGACCAATACAAAAAAAGGCAATGTCATATAGTAACCTAAACACCAACTGCTTCACAACTGGCCTAGCTGTCTAGTTACCACAGATTCATCTTTCCTGAGCCGATCTTTCGATGGGACATTCAAGCAGACAGAATCATGTGTTTCACTAAACTGCGATGAGCAGTTTGAAAGCAGTTGGTAGTGGCCATAAAACTTAGGACTGAGAATGAAAATGAAAACAGAAATTAACATGTTGAAAACCAACAAAAATGGCACTTCTGAAACCCAAAGAAAACTATGAGGAGGAGATTTCTGTATACACATAACTTCTATGTCAGATATAAGAGAGAGAGGCTTTAAATTAAAAAAAAAAAAAAAAAAAAAAAAAAAAAATCTAGAGTTGCATTAAAAATTCATATTACTTGAAGTGGTTGACAGATGAGATCTGTGCATATATTGTTTGGAGTAGAAAGAAAAAGGATACGACATATTCTGCATTCCATCACTTAAATCAGCTCCAATTCTGACATTGTTGGAAGTGGAGTGAAAAAGGAGATCGCATGCCTGCAATCCATCACTTGAATCAGCTCCAATCCTAACATGGCCAGAAAGGGAGCAATAGAAAAAATATTAAAAAGGAAACTATCACATGATGGGAAACTGTTTTCTTTTTCATCTTCAGTGCACCCAGAATTTTAAACATTTAAAAATCATCAGATGGAATGGTGGGTTTTTTGTTTGTTTTTTGCTACCGATATTCTATCAGTCAATAAAACTGAATTCAACATAGCCTACTGATGAATAAAAAATACTAAAAATCATTTCTTACAAATACAATTCAACAATTCTGACTTGAACACATTCCAACAAGTTCAGAATACATACATGCATACATACATAGAGAGAGACAGAGAGAGATAGAGAGTGAGAGAGAGAGAGATATGGAGATATAGATGTGTGTGTGTTGTGCAATGATCCCTGCAACTGGTGCAAGGTTCTGTTCCTCCAAGTAATGCTGAATTCAGACTCCACTTGAAAGCTAAACCAGAACAGGCTTTGTCAGGTCAGAAATGTCCATTCCATTCCACAATATTCTTGTTTATAAAGTTATATGCACATCAGCTAACTATCTATCAGAATGCTTCTCCACAAAGAGACTATACCTGTACATCCACTACCCTTCTACTTAATATGCCTGTCTAGTCTAGCATTTCTGCCAGCACTGACATGCTGTCTAGCATCTCTGCCAACCTTGAAGTAAAGAGTATACACCTGTACGTACCACTACCCCTCTCATCCACTACCCTTCTACTTAACATGCCTGTCTAGCATCTCTGCCAGCACTGACATGCCTGTCTAGCATCTCTGCCAACCTTGAAGAGTATACACCTGTACGTACCACTACCCCTCTCATCCACTACCCTTCTACTTAACATGCCTGTCTAGCATCTCTGCCAGGACTGACATGCCTGTCTAGCATCACTGCCAGCACTGAAGCATGAGTATTGGATGTGTTACTATTGTGATCTGGAAAGGACATTTAGAACCAAAACTTGCCTGATCTGTTCAGCCCCGACAACAAAAGCATTTCTGCCCAAGTTTTTGTGAAGAGGTATCTGAACACAACAACACACTCAGAAGTAACAAAACCCTGCTAACCTGTTGGCCTGGAACAAGACACAAAACCCTGTTCCATGACGTCTCGGAAAGGATTTGAATGCTTAAGACAGGAAGGTGCGCACAGTGCCCATAATGCTTTTGCTACAAGCAGGACAGTTGTCAAACTTTTCTGAGCAGGTCTCACAGGTGATGAAATGGCCACAGGGCAGGAAGGTCACACCACTTGATGCCAGGTCCACCTTCTTGCACTCACGACACACCTTGCGCTGCCTGAGTTTGTGGTTTTCATGAGCCAGTCTCTTAACTTTATCCATCAGCATTTCTGCCGAAGAACTGACTGGACTCTTAGCAGTGATATGTTCTTTTCTGTCCTTGCTCTCAATCAAATCTTTGCTCAGTGTCTTTTTTTGTTTCTCAGCATGTTCATACAATTTTTTTGCCTATGTAGCCCTGTTTGTGTGGGTTGTTCAAAAGGTCTTCAGCAGCCGCATACAGTTCACTGGCATCAGCAAAGTTCGTTCCATGCTCCAGAAGTTGGAAGTCTTTCGCCATCTGAACAACGACTTCAGGAATCCCCATGGCTAGTGCCACTTGCTCAGCAACGCTGACTTTGCTGTCATTCTCTTTAGCCACAGCATCTGCAGATCACAGTAAGTCTCTTTATTATTTTTCAGTGTGTTATAGAATCATAGTGTTTCCTTCATTAAACTAACAAAGTATAAAACTAAAAGGTACATTCCATGTGGACAGGACTATCAAATGCCATTGGGTATGTTTGCATCAAGTCTTTCACTCCCAACTGCTCATCAATACAACCAAGGTTCAGGGATCAAGAAAAAGACAGAAACTGAGAACATGTGCATCATTGTCTGGAATTAATTTTATAGATGTTTTAAAAGAAAACAGAACTGAGTATTAAATAACTCAAATCAAAGCTTTAGATTAAGTGTTACAGATTGTTGATAGTGTGTTAAATAAATGTACTTAATTAAGTCATGGGAGATAAACAGCAAGCAACTTTAAAACCTAGCTGCTGAATGGCCCTGTTAAGACACTACCGCTGTATTTCAGTGTTTATTATCAACCCACTTAATTCTGAATGTTGGATGGTTCTGTCATTTTTCTTTTGAAAATCCTGAGCTACTTCCACACTCCTGTAATAGACAATGGAGATGACACACTGACAGTAATACAGATGAGACCTTGTCTTGATTCAAATATGAGGAGTTGATTTTCTTCCTAGTGTTTGCAGGTTTACCATTGTGAACTGTATAAATCAGAATAAATTAAGTCATCTGTAAATAGTATTGCATCACTATAGATCATTCAACTTTAGGGTTAAGAACATTTTTTGAGGGCACAATTATATCTTGTAGTCATACAAAATACTTGTATTCTTCCAAACTATGGGGTTGATGGATGGACACTTTTTTTTTCTTTTAAATCTACACCAGCTGATGAGTATTTTACTTATCATCTATCATTACAGTCTACAGGTTTCTTTTGAACGATAGTTGATGGTACACCATTCAGGTGTCTTGTTGCAGGTAAATACACAGAACTTATCCCCCCAAAAATAACTGATTAACAACAGTAATGCTTGACATCAAAAGAAAAATTTAACATCAAAAGAAGTATTTAACCCCATATATTTTCATTGGGTAAGAAAAAGTTGTTCGTATCCTGTCACCAGACCAGCCCCAAATCCTGCTTCTGATCCCAAATTTACCTGTCCATAACAATAACAAAACATGCACTTGTAAATTGATAATGCACACTGACTAGTTGTGGTCGAAAACCAATCTATGTAACACTAACAGATGAAAGATGGTAATCAAACATTCCAGATTCTATCAGGCCAAGTATCAACTTCTGTGTTATATACAACTAACGCTATATCAACAGCATCCTTTACAAAGCATCAGATCATTGAATCCTTTAAATCCCCTCGATGGTCGATTTTTCTCCATTACACGAAAAGGAAACTGGAGGATCAAAAGTAAGTAGTGCTCAAAACGTATTATTGGTGTATTTCACCCAATTTTGGAGAAATGAGTCATAAAACCAACCAGAAGTATGAGCTTTGGGGCTGACATCCGTTGGGCTGGCAGGAGGAGTGGGATCCACGGTTTTGTTGAATATCGGTGGGTCTTTTGAATACGGTTTCCCCCCAGCTTGGTGGGTGTCTGCCAATATGGATGACATGATGGTTCGTCAGTCGAGTCTGGTAAGAAGAACAAAGTTATGCCAATCAATTCACGCTATAAACTGCAACCAATTACTTTAAACTAAAGTAACAAAACTTGCTGATAACAAACTGATAAAAAAAAAAAATCGAAAGAGAACGCAGCGATTTGTAAAATCAAAATAAAAATGTGAGAAAACTTTCACAATCACTTACTGACAAGACAGTCACAGAGGCACAATATGGCGACGAGTTCTGGCACAATACATTCCCATAATTCATCGCGATTGATGTCACATGCTATAATAGGGAACGGATATTCCCAATCAGGGTCT
>JADBJO010000154.1:866615-871615 GCA_016801955.1 Conus betulinus
GCGTCAAGGAAATCAGTGTGACCATTGTGTGACTGAAGCCAGCAATATCCGCAGTTCTTAGAAACCGGCGCTGACAATTACAAAGCACTTGGTTGAAGATTACATTGTGCGATTCACCAAAACTGATTCACGTAAACTGCCTATGAACAGACAGGAAAGACTCGTAATGGAGGAATTAAAACCCCTAACTGTGTCTTTAAGCAGCAGTTTCGTCCCGATGAATGCGTAAGTCTGATAGGCAGAATGTGCATAACTGCTATGAAGCGACATCAACGTTTTGATCATGCAGTCTCCGTTTCTGGCACTGGTGAAATTAAGCTAAAATAACGAAAACGGGAGTCTGAAGTTTGATGACTGTTGTCGCTCAGGTTGAATAAAGCAAATTTTGCATACAGCGCATGCCAAAACAAACACAGCAGAGGGAGAGAGGAAGGGAGGAGGAGCGCATGGAGGGAGGGGGAAGAGGGGAGGACAGAAAAGGGTTGGGGGATGAGTGGCAGGGGGGGGAGAGGAGGTGGGGACGAAGAAGGGGAGGGGAACATTCAGTATATGGCCAGTTCTATGCATGCAGCCTGGGACTGGCATACCCAGAGGAGACTTTGCGCCCTGGGTAGCCATGATCTGGACCAAGAGAAGGTTTTGAACTCTGCCATGGTGCCTGTAGTGCCTAGCACACCAGGAAAGGACTCATCGAATTCGCTACTCAGACGTTTTCGGGTTCGATTACCGCGGGCGTCTGACATAAACCACATGATTACCATCATCGTTTCCGCTGCTCGATTTGTCCTGCTGTAGTTGTGGTGGTAACGGCGTAGTGTTTGGTAAGTCCCCTCCCACGCTGTCCTGGGATGATGGTTATCCCCGTCTGCCGGCTTTAACCGGTGGTAGGTATTGTGGGTGTGCGGGAGCAGTCCGGGCCCTCCTGGGGTACAGTCATGTGGGCAACATTTACCTTCCTCCACACGAACACAACACAACCCACCGTTGATATCGGATTTCTCGCGAATGCAAGGCGAGTTCTGCTGAGATCACGACAACCTGAGATACCTACTCATAAAGTGACGCACTGCGCATGGAAAACACCATAGCACGCGGCTCTTTGTTCGTTTGTTTGTTCGTTTATTTGTTTGTTTGTTGTTTTAAAAAATAACAGAGTAGTTTACCACTGATTCACATCCTGTACAAACTAAGGAGCCCGGGTTTTGTATGCGACGGGGAAATACCAGGCTGATGGTAAATGGTAATGTTGTTTATAGTCCAGCCGACCACAAAGGGCTATAGCAGGGCTGTCACCACGTTGAATTTAACTCACAAGCCATTTAAAAAACAAAAAAAAAAAAAAAAATAAAAATAATTCACACAGCTCTTTAAAACACATCTTCCAAAAACACACACCGGAAATTTTGTTTAAAGTCTTTCCATCTTAAAATCTTAGATCAGATGAAAATGTTAATCTGCCTCAGAAATTCAAAGATCACATGTGGTGGGACGTCTCTGAACAAAGTTTTCATGGAGTCTGCTGTAAAGTGTTTATGTCTTAACAGCATGCAAGTCTCAACACTCTAAAAGAACATGTTTCACTGTGAGTGGTACACGACATGGGATGCAGCACGGAAGTTCTTCTCCTTTCAAAAATAAGAATGGGTGTAAAACGAGTGGCCTGTATGCAAACAGCACAAAACTGTTTCTTTCTTTCGGCCATCTCGGGAACATGGTAAAAACTCATTCAGGTTTGGACGGATTTTGAAAAGTGTGTTATCCATCTGCGAGTCCCATTCCTCTCGCCAGAGGTCTTTGGCATTTTTAAAGCACTGTGAAGACCAGTTCATGGCGTTTAGTCTGGGGCCTGTTTATCCAGCTCACCTCCTTTCCCAATGTCGATGGGTGAGAGTTCTGTTCCTTCAGTTTTTAGAGGCCCAGTTTTGATCACTTCTTCGGAAACTGGCAGGAACAAACGTTCGTGTGTGTTTGCGTCCACAGAGCTGAGTGTACTGGCTGTCCCCCGTATATTGCACGCTCAAGCAAGATCAGTGCGGTATTTCATAGGCGTAGGATGTGTTGTTATTGTTGTTGTCGTACCCTGGCTAAAAGACTCCAGGGATCGTCCGAACAGCCAAGTACTTGAACACTATGGTACAAATGCATCAGCTGGGGATGAGAAAATTACGTGTGTGATCGTTTTTGATTACCCCGCTACGTAGGCAGCCACACTCCGACTTCGGGGGATTGTGGAGACTGATAATGTTATGCTAGGAGCTTGTCACAACTGAAGAAGACAATCCCCGCATAACTACGCAGAGCATAACAACATTTTGATGTAGCGTTGATGTTCTAGCCTATGTCAATTGGCCTGACACAGCCTTAAGCCAAGGCGTCCTAGGATGTGTGAGTTGGGCCGGTGTGTACAGCCCATTTTGATGACAATGGTAGGAGCCACTGACATCCGGTCTTCAGAGAATCCGTTCCTTTTCAATGAGAATAGGAAAAGAGGAGCTTACCGCGGCTGAACTAAATCCAGGACAGAAAAGTAGCCTACATTGCATATTGAAGACATGGAGGCTGATCCAGGCTTCAGAGTCCATTGCCGAAGCTTGATAGGTCTAGGCCGTTAATCAGTGGTTAACGATTAACACTTTTCTTTAGATTGATTTGTTCAAATTTGAATCATTGTTTTTATAAGTACCTCTGATGCTTCTCTCTCTCTCTCTCTCTCTCTCTCTCTCTCTCTCTCTCTCTCTCTCTCTCTCTCTCTCTCTGAATATGGAAAGCTATAAATGAACCTATCGAACATTCAAATATAAGACATGTCATATAAGCAACATCACGCCAGACGTACTCAATAAATATTTCGTAGGTGTGGCAGAACAGTCATGCTCAGTTACCTTGAACAATTAACAATGTTCCGTGCAATTCCAAGAATATTCATTCCCGACCACTGGTAGCCTTAGTGTTTGTATCTGTGCTTACTGTTCCATATGTAATTTGAAGGAAACACTGGGAAGTTGTGGATTTGATGGTAAAATTTTAAAACTTTCATTTCCAGTCTTATCTGAAACTTTTACGTACATTTACAACCCGTGCATTGGAAAAAAGTCATTTGCAACACTGATCAAAGTTGCCAAAAAGTCTTTCATCTAAATATCAGGTAACAATCCGAGTCAACCAATTACAGACCTAGATCTATTTTGCCAGTGCATCCAAACTCTTCGAAAACCACGCAAATAAACTCATTTGTGATCATCTTAAGCGATATCTACTAACTGATTGTCAGTCTGGTTTCAGAAACAAAATTCATGTCATGCTGCCCTGACACACACACACACACACACACACACACACACACACACACACACACACACACACACACACGCACGCACACACACACGCACGCACACACGCACGCACGCACGCACACACACACACAACAACAACAACAACAACAACAACAACAACAAAACTCAGCAGATCACTGGCATATGAAAGTTAATGAAAATAAAGCAAGTGGAGCATTTTTAATTTTGCACACGCTTTGATGCTGTAACCACTGGTTATAGTGCAAAATTGTGCCATTCTATGGCATGACAGGCAGTGCGCTCCGACTGATTTCATCGATCTGTCTTAATCCTTCAACATCAAATATTTTACCTGTCAGATTTGGAGTAGTAGCCTACTATCTCGGGCCTAAGTATTAGGTCCTTTCCTATTTTTCTGCCTATGAATACGATCTCCCTCTTCATATCAAAGAAATTTCGCGTTTTTATTATGCTGATACCACGATTCATACAAGCAGCTCTAACCCAAAATCTGTGTGAAACATCACAAAAATCTGTTGATATCTTAAATGACAGGCGAAATGTGACTCATACGTCACTAAACCGCTGCAAGACAAAAGTCATGCTACTAACAACCCGTCAGATAAGGCGAAATATATAAACACAGTTCACTTCTCTTGGTATCAAGAATGCAAGAATTGAAGAAGTAGACAATCACCGAGTTCTAGGCATAAAAGTTTATCACAATTTTATCATGGACTGCTCACATCAAACAGTAGGCCTATCCAGAAAATATATCAGTTATAGTCATGCAGGATTAAGCACGTTTTGCATTTTCATGGCAATTCGTGGATGCGATGCATGCTGTGTGTGTATGAGCCAGCTCATATAATCATATGCACTATTTATATAGGCGGGGGGAGGCGCGCATGCGTGTGTGTGAATGTGTGTGTGTGTGTGTGTGTGTGTGTGTGTGTGTGTGTGTGTGTGTGTGTGTGTGTGTGTGTGTGCGTGCGTGCGTGCGTGCGTGCATGCGTGTGTGTGTGTGTGTGTGTGTGTGTGTGTGTGTGTGTGTGTGTGTGTGTGTGAGAGAGAGAGAGAGAGAGAGAGAGAGAGAGAGAGAGAGAGAGAGAGAGAGAGAGAGGGGGGGGGGACAGACAGACAGACAGACAGACAAACAAACAGACAGAAATTTTCGGTGTGTATGTATGCTTTTTTTTAAATGCTAATATGAATGACCACTGTCCTTATTATAATCGGTTCTATGCAGAGTAATAATGTTTCGTGTTAGTATCCTTAATTCCTGAAGTGACATGGGCCAGATGTGAGAAAAAAAGTTCTCCTTGCTACCCAAGGAGGGAATAAAAATAATCTCTCTCTCTCTCTCTCTCTCTCTCTCTCTCTCTCTCTCTCTCTCTCTCTCACACACACACACACACACACACACACACACACACACACACACACACACACACACACACACACACACACACACACACACACACACACACACACAAGATGTCGTAATGTGGGGGAGGTAATAAGGGATAATCTCAGCGACTATTTGAAAGGCCGAGTTACAACCCTCTACTAGCTCGTACCACAATAATTATCATGCAAAGAATAACATCATCGACAACAACAGCAATAATAACAATAATTTTTATTATTGTTATTGCAAGTTGTTAAATGGAAGCCCTCTGTAACTTGTTCTACCATTACCAGACC
>JADBJO010000154.1:876615-929115 GCA_016801955.1 Conus betulinus
GGTTTGCGCAGTCTACAGTACCCCCCAACTATGCTATGGCCTTTGACTTATGTGACCTGCAGGAGTGGACTGGCGTACAGCTCCTAGCCTGTCCTTTGAGCTCTTCAATACCTCACGCACCACTAAACCGATGCGAGCTTTCAACTCAAAACATGCTTCCACCCCAACATGACCAAACCAACAAAATGAATGGAAGATAAGTGGAAGTATCGAACCCTGCGAACACTGAACTTAAATTTTCAGTCCTGCATAGGGTACAAACCTGAAACCACTCTTCTAAATAACTCAATGAAACCAGATTTTTTTTTCTCATGGAGAAACATGGTTTTCGCAGGATAAGCTTATAATTGATGGAGCATCTGGCTTTCCAGACTGAGACTGAGATTGGCCACTAATCCCCTTTAAACCCAGCCACATCCGCAAAACAAATTTATCCACCATGGCTAGTCATGGAACCCATAGACATGTCATCGACCTCCTCTCAGATTGTCTGTCCAGAACTAGTACCCAGAGTGGAGGTCATCCCTGCTCTATGGTATCACTCAGCTCGTATCATGACTTCGCTTGCTGTGTCCCATAAATCAACCAAATGCCACAGCAGATCTGTAGACAGCAGGGCTAGATAGGACTGCATAATTTAAAGAAAAAAAAAAAAAAAAAAAAAAAAAAAAAAAAAACTATGACTGACGTCGTGTACCTCAGTCTCTCAGTGGTAGCAGTCACTCTTCGTACCCTTCACAGATCCAAAGTTGAACAAAGTACCGGATATAAAAAACAAAAAACTCAGCTCCCACCACCATCAGGTAGGGGGGGGAGCGGGGGAGGGGGGGGGGGGGGGGGCTGGAACTAAAACAGCTGTGTCAGCGGTTGTCTCCCTTCAGTTGACTCCATCCAGTCAAGTCCTCAGCTTTGACTCCATAAAATGAAGTCACTGGTGACCACACACCAAAATCAAGCTGGAAATAAACAGTAGTTAGTTCCAATACTGAAATAGGAGTATGTTCCTCCCCTTCCTCCTCTCCATACCCCCCACCCTCCTCTTGACCTTTGCGTTGGTTTCTTTTTTTTTTTTTCTTTTTTTACCCTTTGTTCACTTTGTTTGCTTTTTAATCCAGTTTGGGCCCGGTTCTGCCGTGTTAGAATGTAGCAGGATCAGTTAGTCCTCAAGCTCGGGGACAAAAAGTGAAACGAAGCTGCTGAACATTTGAATTTTCGGTCCTTCTCTTTACTATTTATTTATTTATTTATTTATGTCAAGGATGTTGTATATAGGGCTTACGCAATCCATGAAGCTGCAGACTATCAATATTACTGCTCAGTGTTGTCGTGACTGCGGCCGTCAAATTAACGCAAGATTACTGTCCAGGCTAAACTCCATTACTCAATCACCAATGCTCTGGTATAGTCTATCCATCTTCTCGTGCACATGCTAAACACGGACCCCCCACAGCGGATCTGGAAAGAAGAATTCAAGCCATGGAAATGAGATTTTATTGAGATTTCATTGCTTCAGATCATATTACCAGTGAGCTAAAGGAAAGACCTACGTCAACCCACTGATCAGGCAGAACATTGGACCATATGAAGATCTGCTGCATAACATCGGTCAGAAAAAAAGAGTATTATGTTGATGTGGCCATGTAATAAGATCCATTGGCCAGGCGAAAACAAAGCTCTAGAGAACTGTTGATGGAGAGAGTCGGAGGGTAGACTATGGAAAAAAAAAAAAAAAAAGAAAGAAAGAAAGAAAAGAAAAAAGTCGACGTGGGACAGGTGACATTGTAGGGTGGACAGGGAAAAACACACACACACACACACACACACACACACACACACACACACACACACACACACACACACACACACAGAGGCCCTGGCACTCACTCAACCGATAGAACTGGAGGAACCTAGTAAAATTTTTTTTTTTTTTTTCGGATGGTGTCTAATGATTCCCTACTGAATTAAGGAAATAAGAAAGAATCAGTTACAACTCAGATATCTAATGGAAACAGGCCACAGGTGATTATATAACAACAGTTGAACAGTTGCAAAGTGAAGCGACTGCAGGCGGAAATCCAAAAACAATTTTAAATGTAAGTAATAGCGCACCGCAAAAAAAAAAAAAAAAAAAAAAAAAAAAAAAAAAAGAGACGTAGACAAACGAATCACATAGACAAACGAATCACAAGACAAGTTTCTTGTGATTCGTTTGTCTACTTTTTTCTTTTTTTTTTTTGGGGGGGGGGGGGGGGGGGGGGGGGTGCAGTATTACTAAATAATAAAAACAGTTGAACATAAAAGACTATATATATATATATATATATATATATATATATATATATATTCACCCTCTCAAGCACATACTGTTAGGCAGAATTAACTACCACTGCAGATATGAATGCTTATCTCCCCCTATTTCTTCAATCTGAGACATAAGAGCAAGTTTTTTTTTTATAATTGAATATTTCTTGCAGTCATTGCAACACCAATCTGCTCTGTAAGTTGCTGGAATGGTGCTCGGTTTCTTATCCTTGAAATTTATCACTATATATATATATATATATATATATATATATATATATATATATATATATATATATACCGATGGCATATTAGGCACTTTCAGCCTTTAGCCTGCTCAATGTGGATAATTTATGGTTTTAGTGAGAAATATTTTGGTCTTATTCCCACACTTTTATAAAGCACATGCGTGGTTTAAAAAATGTGTAAGTCAATATTTGTTTGAAACATAAGGTATATCCAGTGTTCATCAAGACAATTTTTTAAAGTATTAACAGTCTCTGCTCCAACAACGTTGGCTGGCAAGTTATTCCAGGTATTAACAATTCTGTTAGTAAAAACGTTTGCTGCTTTTGAGTTTTATTAATTTTTGTTGTTGTTGTCAGTTTGAACAGGTGCCCTGTAGTTGTAGATTCTATATTCAATTGAAATAATGTGCCAGTGGTTTTAATGTCATAAAAACCATGAGTAAGTTTGTAAGTTATAATCATGTCGCCACATAGGTGCCTGTATTCCAAAATTGGTAATTAAAAAAAAAACTGAAGCCTTTGTTCATATGATTACTTCTGCAAACCAATAATCTTTTTTTTGTAAATCTTCTCTGAATATCTTTGATGGGATTACTGTGTGTGTGTGTGTGTGTGTGTGTGTGTGTGTGTGTGTGTGTTTCAAATTTGTTGTCCATACAGCATTGCCATATTCAATAACCGTCTGACTAGTGTTTTAAATAATGGAGCCATTACTTCACTATCTTTGTACTGAATATTGCCTACAATCATCCCTGCTAGTCTATTTGCTTCTTTTTTTTTTTTAATGGTTTCATTAACGTGTTTATCAAATAATAAATCAGGGTCTATTATCACTCCTAGGTCTTTTTCAGCATTAGTTTCGTCAAGCAATACACCTTCCTTATGATAACCATACCTAGGATTGTTTTCATCTACGTGAAGAACTTTACATGGAGTACAACAAGATTGTACTTCTTTGGCTGTTTATTACACGCCGTGTATGGGTAACAAAGTGATCTTGAGAGTTGCACTCCCGTTTCGGGCACGTGCAAAAGTTAAGCAAGTCCCTGTTTCATTTACCAAAGTTGATGTCCATATTAGGTAGTGCGGACAGTATCAGGCATGCGCACAAGGTGTTTCCACTGTGACCTGACTCACTTCGGGCCGGGGATACCGAGGAAGTAAACTAGATAAACGCTGAAATCTGGAAGTTTTGCACACTATACGCGTTGTTTTGCAAAGGTATAGCAGTCCAGAGAATCAACAATGCCTTCAATAGTTCAGAGTGAGTACAACTGCCGCTGTTTGCAAACGTATAGCCCACGAGAAAGAAAAGAAAATGGGTACAAAAGCATGTACTGCCCAGTGCAGACGATACATCCGTGACCCTCCCCTCGAGATTCAGTCTGGGACTCGTACATAGATCTTTGCTTGATGACAAAGTTGAATGCAGAGTTGCGATCTGAATGAATACATGTAATGGAAAGATGGGTGAATGGCTAACCGGAAACGCACATTTGGGGACAGGCATGTGTGCATCTGTGATTTAATCATGGAATCGATGTAACTGAATCGGAAGTACTGTCAAATCAGGAAATCTACTAAAGTTTTATTTTACAGGGATTCTGTTCTTAAAAGTAGGAGTTTTAATACATGAAAGATGAGATCTTTGACAGGAAAACCTGATGACTTCTAACTTCGGATTCGGGATCCTAACCACAAGACCACAGGCCAAACAAACCTTAACCGAAACCAAATTTGAGCCCAAATCAAACCCGAACCTTAAAAGATCTCATAAAGGTCTCCATTGATAAATTGCGCTGGCAGTTTTGGGACAGTGGAGTTGCCTTCTCCCGTAAGGGTAAGAATGTGTATTTGTTAAAGCATGGCCAGTTAATTTCCCGGGGGGGGGGGGGGGGGGGGGGGGGGGGGGGGGGGGGGAGGGGGGGGCTTCATTTTATCAAATTATTACGGCCAAAATGGTTTAAATGTGCCAGCTTGTGTGTTTACTAGGCAGCTATAGAACCATCAGGGTATTGTCAAATCAAATTGACTAAGATCCTTGATTGAAAAAAAAAATGACAGAGAGATGAATTTAATCATGTTTGAAGGTGCCTGTTGAAAGTGTGGGACCCCAGAACTTGTGTCCTAATTTATGGGGCCGTTCCCATCAGTCTTGTCTCTAGTACAGACAATAGGTTTAACCACTGTGCAAGAAGGAGGTGTGGAAAGAGTGGAAAGAGGCAAAGAGATCCCCAGAGTCCTCTGAGACTCACACCTCAGTCCTCTGGATGATTAAATGGAGAATCTTGTAGTTGTATGGAAAGCAGAAGATAAAAGGGTCTCTGAAATAGAATTTTGTTAAATTCAGTTATCCTGGTCACAGATGTGAGCCGTTCTGTTGCTATGTTGGAATTGTATTGAAAGTTTTAAGTCTGGAAATGACTGTACCAATGTAGTATGTGAATAAACTAATGAGAGTTATCACACTTATCATCATGCACAACCCTGTTCCTGTTTCCATCTATAGAAATTATTAACAAACAGTCTTCATGGTCAAAGCCAAAGCATTTCATTGGTGATGAAGAGGGGATAAAGGGATAGAAGTGGCAAGTATTCCATTGATTCCATTGATTTTTTTTCTTTTAATCAGTTATCATGTATATGTTCTACTTTAAAGCCATCACAAAATATGGTCAGTGGTCAGTGACATTCCATACCAGTGATAGAAACTTTCAAAACAACCCTGAAGTCTGACACTGCTGAAACAACTGCAATAATCAGAGTTGTTACAGAGAATGAGTTACCAGTTCTGAATTTGGAAATTCACAAGACCTTCTGATTTTGACTGTGAATACTGCTGACTTGGTAGAACATGAACTGACAATAGAATTTGTGCAGGCATTTTTACTATAGGTTTAGGACATCTCAAAGACATCAAAGTCGAACTTCAGACTACAAACATATCCAACCTATTGCTCTGACGTACTGATGTGTACTACTTGATGTGAGAAAGTATGTTAATAGAACATACAGCTAAAGATTTCAACAAGGAGTCGCTGAAAAAGCTACAGGTCCTACTCCATCTCTTATTCCTCAGGCATGAAATGCACAGTTCGTGCAACTGTCTTTTTTTTTTTCCTCACTTGCTTGATCTCATGAATCCGCAGTCCCACAATTCAAGTTAGTAAATTGTCGAAAAAGATAATTCTAACCAGTGGGAAATATGTTGTTGTTTTTTTTGTTATCTTATAGTTAGGTAGTTGAGGGCTGCCATCTGGCATAGGCTTACGGGAAATAATTAGAATTTTGTAGTATTAGGATAAAGTTAAGAGATCCCACTTCACTGTGAATCTGCTGAATTCAGTAAAATGTAATAAGAAAAATCCGGATCAGGGGAGATGAAAAAAATGGCAGTGAAACTGAAATGGTTGTTACAGTATTTTAACAGATGACACTTATGTCTTGAAATTTTTAATAAACTTCTTAAGAACAAGCAGGTGCCATTTAGTTATCCTGGTTGAAAGCAAAAGAATATCATGGTGCAAAATTTGAAAGAGATTGACAAAACTATGAATGAATGGTTCTGGTTATGGCTGGATGTGGAAAAATGAAAGATGTACTACTTGACCTTAAGATTAGCATGAGATTCCAACATTTTAATTCAATTTTCTAAATTTCTCATGGGATGGGGAGCTTTATCTGCGTAACTCTCTCTCTCTCTCTCTCTCTCTCTCTCTCTCTCTCTCTCTCTCTCTCTCTCTCTCTCTCTCTCTCTCTCTCTCTCTCTCTCTCTCTCTCTCACGCGCACTCTCTCTCTCTTTCTCTTGTTCACTCCCTAGCAGAATTTCACAATAACTGAATAAGTGCTTTTTGTTTATCTTCAGTGGAAGACATGAGTCTTTGTTTTTTTGTGTGTATTCCCCCCCCCCCCCCCCCCCCCCCCCACACACACACACACACACACACTTTTTTTTTTCTTAACTTACTTCACTCAGTGTGACCTTTTATGTTGTGGATTTATTTACTATTAGAGTATCAAAGCTGGCATGGAGAGATTTTTGTTGGAAACAAACTTTTGTTTGCAATAGCAGAGGAAGTCCAGTTTACTGATGCCCTATATGATATTTGTTGTCATTTTTGTTCACCTGTAAACTGTCTGAACTGTCTGATATGTTTTTTCATTATGCACAGTATCATATCATTGGAAGCAGTGGTTCAAACTGTGCCATTTGCATGATTTTTTGGTCAGTAATTTACTTTTTTTTTTTCAGAGAAAGTGTTTGCTTCACTTCCTCGAACAGAAAGAGGAAGACCGGTGAGGATCACGGGTGATCCAAAGCATGGTGTGAACTTCTTGTATTGCAATGGAAACAGTGTGTTTATTCGCAATTTGAAGGTATGTTGATCAGAACTGATTTTAAATTTGTGTATTTAATGTGTTGCAGTGTGTGAGAGTGACTCATTTTTTGTGTGTGTGTGTGTGTCTGTGTGTGTGTGATGTATGTAGTGTGTGTGTATGTGTGTGTGTGTGTGTGTGTGTGTGTGTGTGATGTATGTAGTGTGTGTGTGTGTGTGTGTGTGTGTGTGTGTGTGTGTGTGTGTGTGTGGTATATCAGAGTGCAGAAGTTTTTAAGAAAATATTCGGCTGTGAGATTTTAATGTAAGTATTTGCTGTGATTCTTGTGTTAAGATTAAAGGATATTGTTTAATGCTGTTATTACAGTTATTACAGTGTGTTTAAACTCTTTATGAAAGAGCTTTGATTCTTCCAGTTTTGCAGATGTTTGCCTTTAACTTAAGTGGTCCTAGCTCAGAAGAGGAATTGATTATGTTTGACACTTGACAAAAAAAAAAAAAAAAAAAGAATGTACATACACGTGGACATTTTATATTTATCCGAGAAACCAAGTATGTAACTACTGTTGTTTTTTTAAACAGCAGTAAGATTATCAATGTTGACTGAGGAATGAAACAATTTTGAAAATTTTATGTTACGTTACATATAAACAAGCAATATGACTAAGTATGTATGCAGAGCATTGCACAGATTTTTAGATGATGCAGAAGACTAAAAAAAAAATTATGTATGTTGCAAGATCCTTTATCGATGTATCTTTTGTATGAAAATTTATTTATCAGTAAAATCATCCAGCATGGACAGACACCTATGACCCTGATTGGTACCCACTATGCATCAGTTTAAAAACAACAAACACATTTTGAAATTCCCTCAACAGCCCAATCATTATTTCATTTATCTGTACTTTCTCAGCCATTTTAAATGTTCACACTCTCCTAAACAGTATGATTCAGAGGCATAGCGGAATGTGAAAATTATCAGTCAGTTCCTTGAGGCCTGCAATGCTTGAAGTTCCCAACCTACATGGAGTTGGAAGAGTGGCTACTTTTCTAAAAATGAAAGAAACATATATTTCATCACTGTTCAGGTTTATAGTTGTTTCATTTTTGTTTGGTTTTCCCTCAAAAGATGAGAATGCTAGATAAAAACATAAAATTCAGAAGCCTTCATAAGTTTGGCAGTTGAAAAGGTAAGTGAAGTGACATTCTTAAGTAGAGCCATAGAGCTCCGCCATCACACCATTTTGCTTCTGACACTAAGTCTGAAAGTATCAGGACACATCTAATCATCCTTTCAGGAAAGCAAAAGAAGAAAAGGGAAGAAAAGCACGTAAGAGTTGACATATAAACTAGCTCTGATATGGAAGGAATTGTAAGTATAAGATATTTACTTTGAGGATAATGAAATTGTTTTGTCCACCCTATGATGAACAGGTGATAATTCAGAAAGTAAATATTCTAGATAATCAAAAATATGTGATGATTGGTTTAAGAGGGTTTTGTGAAGCATATATTGTAGATAGTGCAGGTTTTGGGAAGCAGATTTGTAGATAGTGCATAAAAGACATTACATCATCAGTAACACCAAAGTGTGTGTGCTTTAAATAGAAAGCAGAAGGGTGAAAAATTCTGGAAATGTGAACTTTATCAAAGACATTCCTCAAGTTTTAATGTTAACAGATGAAGATTCCTCAGTACAGTGAGAGAAACTTTTTTCCCAGGATCCTGTGAACGTGGATATATACACAGAAAACATAGCAAGCCAACCACAGTCGCTCGTTACTCACCATCAGGGTTCTACATAGCATCGGGTGGTAAGTACATAGCATCGGGTGGTAAGTTATTGCCTATTCTTTTGTATCACGTGGCAGTCACACAATTGCGAGCCATTGCTTTAATTTTCATCCATAATTCCATATCTCATGCACAAAATTACTTTTTCCCCAATATTTCTTGTTTTTTCCAAAATGATAAAAAGAAGAAAAGAAAAATAGCAAAAGAAAAAAAAGTCCTTTGCTGGCTTCTTGGTATCCATTTGATTTATGCTTTAATTTGAATGTGTGCATGTGCACAGCATTATTTTCATTTAACCATAAAAGCTTCATTTTCATAGGGCTGTCTGCTTCTACAAGTATGATCTTAGGGAAGGAGTTATTAAGGGATCATCCTGTTAGGGGCCAGTACACTGAAGGAGCATAATGATTTAGGGATCGTCCTGTTAGGTGCCAGTACAATGAAGGACCATAACTACCTTGTTCATGAAGTTGACTGCTTCTACAGGCAGGTTGATACTAGGCCTTAATGATACTGGAACCTCGTGACTTTGTTCACAGATTCCTCTGCTTACTGGGATTATGGATAATCTTGCTTGCCAAAGGTCAATAGCAAGAATGTTGAATATGTATAATGGTTTTCAATGTGCAAAAGAAATTATAATCCAAAGTAATAAGTTGATAAAAAGATTAATAGACTAATAGAATATGTATAATGGCTTTGAATGTGCAAAAGAGAATCATAATCCAAAGTAATAAGTTGATAAAAAGATGAACAGACCAATGTTCCTAAATATTATGGGTGGAAAAATAACCTGCTAATGGGCATCAAAATGTCATTATACTCCTTTCAAATTTGCTTTGTTTCTGACAGCCTGTGGTTTCTGTGGAGATTCAAATGCAGTTTTTTTTTCTTTCTGCATTTGTGACACCTCCAATCTGCGATCTCTAGGCCTTAGGCATGTAATTTTGGAAGACTGGCTGTTTTCCTATCTGCCAGGTAGGCCTCAGAGCAGTTTGCCACCATGGCATGGCATCGGCTTGGAGAACTGCCCACCAGGCGTGACTCTAGGGGGTTACCAGAGCTATTGGGCAATCCCCCGGAGTTGTAAGCAGGATGGACAGGTCGTGCACTGACCGCTCAAGCAGATGTATGGTTGGTAATGATGTATGTGAACAGGAGTCTGACGAGCAAGAAGATTTTGATTAGGATGCTGATTTTTTTTTGATGGAATTGATCATGATGAGATTTCCCCTAACTCAAATTTCTCAACAGTTCACAACTTGTGGTCGGTCATTAAGAACTTGCTCTCTGACTCATTTTTTTTAACCTTCCATTCCCTCCTGGTGAAGGATTTGAATTCACTCCTCCTTTTTCGAGGAGTCTGATATTGAACATTCTGATTTGTTATTTCCCTTTTTCTTAAAGGTTGTTCGGTTTCATGATGCTTTCAATGAAATAAATCCTCCTTGACTCCTGTTTTGCATGCTTCAGTATTCTATCAGGAAAAGATCCCTGTCATCAAAGACACATGTTTGACTTGGCAGACCAAGCACGGTCATCAAGATGCGCAAGATTTGCCTTCATGCATGCCGACCTGTGTGAGATTTCTTACCCCCTTTTCTCAAGGCTTGCACATTCTTTAGATTACCCCATCTCCTCTTTATTTCTAGGAGCTGTCCTCACTTTCCCTCCTTTCCATCTTGAAGAAGAGTATAATCTTGGAGGAGGAACTTCAAAAATGTTTTCGTTTAGCTGAGAGTTTAGCATCCAATTCTTCTGTGGCTCTCCTCTTCTCTCCCTCTCTGTCAGGTAAATGTACTTGCTTTAAAGAGACAATGTCCTCAATTCCCAAAGTCAGAAACAAGAGGGAAGGTGGCACTTCATCAAGCTCCCCTTCAAGGACCTCTCCCTTTTGGGGAGTCTCTCCTGTGCATTGTGGAAAGATTCAAGGATCCTCCTCCTTCTGTCAGGACATGTTTCTTGACTCCACCTTCATCCTTTCATCGTTTTTTTTTCCTTTTTAGCCTGACAGCCTTCTGCCCCCAGTCAGTCCATTTCCTGTCGCCCCTCCCGTTCTAGACCTTCACGGAGAGAACATTCTTGAGGTTGAGGACAGTTATATATTGACTGTTCTCATTCCGAACCTCTGCTGGTAGGGAGGTGCCTCTTAGCCTTTTAGTGGCAGGAGAAAGGCTCACTTCGGACCAGTGGGTTCTTTCAGTCAAGTGGTTCTGTCTGACGACTCCCTTTTCGTCCTTCCCCTTCACTTTCATCCAGTCCCATTTGGGCCAAAGTACCGGCCGCTTCTTCTGGAGCCAGGTTGCTTTTAGAGGAGGTCCAAATTCTTTTCTCGAGAAGGATGTGATTTTGGAGGCCCCGCAGCCCTGTCCCCCGGATATTTTTCTCGTTATTTTTCTGGTATCCAAGAAAATGGCAAGTTGAGGCCAGTAAACTTAAGCAGGGTCAGCGTATTCACCTTCCCTCCTAAATTTGTCATGGAGACCATCTGCAGGCTGCACACGGCAATTCTTAGGCAGTCATTGTGGATCTGTCCAACCTCTCAAAAACTCCTCCGCTCTGCAGTTCAGGGCAAAGTTTACTGCTTTAAGGCTGTCCCTTTTGGCCTCTCTCTCAATCCTTGTGTTTTACCATAGTGATGGACATGGATATAGAAGTCGTTCATAGCAGGACAGATGCCATGTCGTCCAGTTTTCAGGATGACCTCCTTCTGAAGCATCAGGAGTAGGGACTCTTTTTAAGAGACCTTTCTGTACTGGAACAGACTGTCACCTCATTGGGGTTTCTGGTGGACCTACAAAAGTCAGATAGAGTTCCTTCTCAGGGGCTTGTGCATCTTGGTGTACACTTTATAACCAATGTAAATCTAGTGCGCCTTCCAGACCCCAGAGCGGAAAATACCTGCTCCTTTGGTGAATCTCTCTTCAGTCTTCAATTTCAGCCTCAAACCATGATTGACTTGGCTTCAGCTGATCAGAGCTTGTACGGTTGGGCAGCCCTCATCGTCACCCTTTGCAGAGGGCACTGAGCAACATCTAGTCACAGACATCTGCAATTCTTTTGGGTCTAGCTTTTATGGCGGCTCTTCGACCATGGCTCAACATCGTGTGGCTGAACTCAGGTGTTCAGGTGTCCTAAATGTAAATAGTTTTTGCCTGAAGAAGACCCAAGAGTTGAAATGAAATGCATTGTGTCTTGTACTTTGTCTATGTCCTTGGCGGTAATTAACCCTCTCTCTTTCTAAATTTTGGTATTTTGTGTTATTCCCATTTCTATACTTTTTTTGACATTACTATGTGTCTCAGTGTGAACAACTCCTGCCTGGTAGGCAGCAATCGCTTGCATTTTCTTGCAAGAACTGTTTGAATGGGTCCTCTCCTTTTCCTGATCCTGGCCATTTTTTTTTTTTTTTCTCATAGTTGTCTCATGTAAGTTGATCCATGAGGGAGACAGGGAATAATCCTTGAACGTCAGTGTCCTCGAGTCTTTTTCGGCTCTTTGATGCCAGGCTCTGGGATGAGTTGTGGTCAGCCTCGTGCATTTCTCAGTCTAACTCTAAGCATTGATCCAGTTTCTCAGGTGAGATTTCCCACCATCCTTTTGAATTTTCAGGCATTTGTTTGGACAGGTAAGTATAAAGAAAAGGAATTTTACTACTAAAAGTAGTTTTATGATATACTTACCTGTTCAAATACTAGGACCCCCCTGTAGTTTGGAAAAAGGATTAAATCTGAATTCTGGATGTACAAGCGAGTTATCTTTGTGTTCACTAGGGGAGATTACTCCTATATGCCGGATGGCCAAAGGAAGAGCTAGCTCCCCTGTTCCATTTTAATTTTTGAGAGATTCCTGAGAACAGGGTCTTTCATGCATAATGGAGATAAGGCATTTTTGTTCTGGATAGCTAAGTGTATCATAAAACAACTTTAAGTAGTAAGATTCCTTTTTTCTTTTTTTTCTTTTTTTTTTTTTTTTTTGGCTGTCTTATTTTCCAGTCATGCCCTGACTTGTTGTATTTCAGCATAGATACCACAATTCACAGCTCAGGTCAGTGTCAAGCATTCATGAAACAACTCACCAGAGAAAACACTGCATTTCTGCTGAGTCAGTTTAGTGGTGTTGAGTGGTATCAGTTCTGATCCAGCATATGCAGGACACCACCTACGAAGCCCCCTTCTGATGACAATAGGCGAATTGATGTGGAGCTAGCATGAGTGAGCGTCCTCTGTTGGAGCATATCACAGCATCAGTCCAGCCGCTGTCGACATGAATTTGCCAGTACTGGTAATCTGAACATGCTCTCACCATGAGTACAGACATGGAGAAGAAATCAAAATTGAAGTTGCCATGAGATCAGGGCATGAAGAGTCAAAGAATTTGAGATTTCTATATAGAAAGGATCCGCATGCACCAAGACCACTGGATTTTAGTACTGTGGTAATCTCCAAGGGGACTATGCCAGAAAAATAACTGTGCCAGATTTTCAAACCAAAGCTCTTCCTACTTAGGCCATGAACTTGTCAATCACCCCTTGAAAGTGGGAAATTTATTATGTTTTATTGCATCTGTTTCAGATTTTTTTCATGTGCAAAGTGATGCATAGCGATTTTTCAAAATAGAATACTCCACAAAAGTTAGGATGTGTGTTATTCTGGCTATGTCAGGGTGGTATTGTCAAAGTGTTTTGCTGCTGCTGTTATTTTAGATGTTTCAAGTTAGCATGTAGCATGTCAGATTTTTTCTTTTTTTCATTTGTGTGCTTTCCATGATTTTTTATTTGTATATATTTGTTTCACATTTTAATTTCCGTACTTTGTAGGACATACGTCATGTCTCCTTTCTCTGTTTGTCTGTCTGTCTGTCTGTTTTTTTCCTCTCTGCCAAACATTCGGTCAAAAAAAAAAAAAAAAAAAGCATTTATTTATTGTGATTATTTTCTTTATTTTTGTTTTTATTTATTCACTTATTTATTCAATATTGTTTTTTTGGTCACATCTTGTAGACCATGCTTGTTCAAACAACTAAGCTTGACATCAGTTTTGTAATTGTATGGGATACCCAGTGGCATTCGTCCCACACTGCTCATTTCAAAAACCATACCACAAGTCCTGCCTAAAGCTTTATATCAGCAGTTCATCTCTGTGTGCTTCTGGGAAGTCACCTGCAATGTTGTTCAGTGGTGTTTGCTTAGATCAGGTCATATGCATAACACCGATTACTATGGATCCCCCACTCCCACCTTCCTTTGACAACAGTATTGGCATATTTGTACAGCCAGACCGTGTGAGTATCCACCTTGTACTGTTGTAGTTGAAATGATCAGATCAAGTCCCTCCTTAGAAGCCTGGATAGTTAGATTGAAATCCTGTATCCATTAACGTCGAGAGGCAGTAAATTTACATTCACTTTGTCTTTGTCACTTTGGGCTTGGCATAGTACTGGTAGGCGATGCCCAGTCGACCTCTTCTGCCGTTCTTTTAACCTTCCCCAGCTTGAGTTGATCAAGCTAGTACCCATTCACAGGTGGGTGGAGTGAAGGCAATCAGCGTAAAGTGTTTTTCCCAAGGACACACCAGCACTATGCCGCTGGCAGATTTTAACCCCGGACCAGTATTATCACTGGCAAATTGCTCTAACCGTTCGGCCAAAGTACTTCTCAAGTCCCCATAAATCACAATTTAGAGCAGACATTAAGGCCTAGAACCATGTAAGAATCTGGTGGGACAGCGCTTCGCAACTGAAGATGAGGTTACAGAGGCGGGTGGACGTCTACCCCAGTGCCTAAGATTCAGATTTCTACACCAGGGGGATACAGGCCCTCCACCACCAGTGGAAGAAGTGTGGAACTTGAAGAGGGATTATCTTGAAAAATGATTGGAACATATTTGTAAGGGACATCATTTCCAGGAGGCTCACCACTTTTCAGTCACCCCTCATACATTGTTCTAGGTTCAAATCCAGGTTATACCCTTTCTGCACAGTTTGACAGAACAAAAAAAATCAAACTGGGCATCAACTGGTCATCAAGTCATTCAGATGAGACAATAAACCAAGGTCTCATGTGCAACGTGCATTTCGCACACAGAAAAGAAACCATGACAAGAGGGTTGTCGTCTGACCCAATTCTCCAGAGAAAATCCATCTGATTGGTAAAAAAAAAAAATAATAATATGCACACTGCTGTCCTGAAGACAGAATATGGCTACCTTAAGTGTGGGATTGAAAATGTTTGCAAACACATAAATCTCATCAATTGGTAAACCTCACAGTTCTTGGTGAGGGGGGAAAAAAAAAAAAAAAATAATATAACAAGACTATACAATATCACATTGGTGAAGAGGATGACAAGCAACTGTCATGTTATCAGCCCTCCCAATGAGCTCATGGCACACTCAGTTCAGGGAAGGAGCAAACACGGCTGAAAATCTCACAATGTAAATAACGGTCATGGTAATGTTCGAACTCACTCTCCTAACCATCAGCAAATTTGCAGACCATGACATCATAGCGACTGGCTATGACATCTCGGTTTTGTCAGGTATACACTTGTTTGTCCAGTGATCCAAAGAGAGCCATCTATGTCAGATCACCATCATGTCACACATTCTAGAGAAGATCTGGCATTGCTGTAGAGTATTTCAGTGGCATTCAGTGCTGGCTATTCTGATCAATTCTCTTCTGCATCGCTGTGCCCATTACAACAGTGGCTTGATTGTGAAGCCAGAACTCAGTGTCCACCTGTTGGTCAAGATTTTTTTTTGTTAAAGAAGTCAACATTGCGTCTGTATGGTAGATGACAGTGTTTGTTGTGTGCAGACTTCCCATTCAGTCTGTAGCAGATTCAACACAGGATGAATTCCCTCAGTGATGACCATTTCTCTGATGGGTTTTGATAACCAGTTTTTCAGCTTTCGGTACACAAATAATTATAATCAGCGCCTGCATTGGTATGGTTGTGTGGAGAAACCTGGACGAGCCCTGTAGGAGTGATACCACAGTGGAGAGAATGTAACAATAACAATTATACAAGAAAAAAGACTGTAGGCACATATACTGGATGCAAAGAAGAACTATTCAAAAAAAAAAAAAAAAAAAAAAAAGGAAGCCAAACGAGCAGATTTCCATTCATTCAAACACACAATTAGCATTCGGCTGTCAGATGGCAAAGTATTTTGGTCAAAAATGATCAATTCATGTTGCATCCATTCGAACTTTTTGGGTATAACTATGTGCAAGCTTTCATTATGACTCACCTTTGCTCATTAGCCGGTCACAGTGTATAATAAGCAGATTTGTATGGAACCCAGTGCATGCTTCTTTATACTCACTAATTCATGACAGCCTACTCTCACTAGTCTCAGGCTCATGCCAGGAATATGCTCAGGTTGTGGTAAATGTGTAACAATACTGCTAATGAATGCATTCATTGCCAGTTTGAAGCTTTTAAAATAAGTAGAAATAGGGAACCCACTTTGCCTGAGTTTGACAAGGAATCCACAAGTAGGCAAAAGAATGTGTGTGTGTGTGTGTGTGTGTGTGTGTGTGTGTGTGTGTGTGTGTGTGTGTGTGTGTGTGTGTGTGTGTGTGTGTGTGTGTGTGTGTGTAAATAATAGAATAGAATCAAATAAATGTTATTGTCAGGAAAACCTCAGGGTTTATGAGACACAAATATGTTTATTATAGAAGAACGAAAACAATCATACACAATTTCCCTAATAATGACTGAGCATACCCATAGTCATTAACTGGCTTGGAACAATAGCATTAATATTATCTGTTGGCATCAAACTTTTCACAGTGATCAAGAAAAAGAACTTTGTCTTCCAATACATTACAATGATTGCAAAGTCTTTGATCTCTAGATATATGCAGATATCATCCTTTTCTATTTTCAAATCATGGGCGCTTATCCGAAGTCTTGTTTATGTTTGTCTGTGTCTCAGATCTGTAAGAGTGATTAAATAAATTTTCTGTTTCATATTCTTTTACAATGGCGTTGTAAGAATTAAGTTTTGATGGGTTTTTTTCTTGTCTTTCCAATATCTAATATATTCATTTTCTAAATTTTTAGATATTCCAAGTTTTAGTCTCTGTATCTTGAATGTAAATTGATTTGCCCAACCATAGCCCAGATTTATATTTATCAATATATCTTTAACAAATGTCAACCAAGGATCATTTTTGTCCTCTTGATAATGCACACATTTATACATTCTATGGGCAAGAGAAATTTCTGACAAATCGAGAATGTGTAGCCAGTAGGATATTGTTTGACATATTATTTTTAAACTCACTGGAAATATGCCAAATTCTCATAATAGAGGAAGTATATTGTCTTTTTGTTAACTCCAAGAATTTTTTTTTACAAAATTTGATATGTATTTTTTACGTATGCAGATTTACTTGTCAGGCAGTCATTCAGTTCAGTTCAATTCAATCAACTTTATTGTCCATCGGAAATTTTACTTCAGCTCCGCATCATTTCGCAAGTACATAAGAATATTAAATTTGTATTTCTAAAGGTCCTGTGTAGAGTATGTAATGCTTTGCTTGCTTGTTTACTTAAGTGTTCCTTTGCTTCAATAGCTTCCACTCTTGTGGAAAATAATCCCCCAAATTTGTATTCGTCAGCCATTTGAATTATGTTTTCACCACAGTAAAAATAGATTAGTACTTTGGTGCTTGTTTTTGTAGATGTAACAACTTTTGTTTTTTCTCTGTTTATTCTTAATCCCAAACACTGGCAATAGTCATGTAAATTATGTAGTTTTTGTTGGAGACCAGTTTTTGTAAGAGAAAGAATAATCAGATCATCTGCATATAATAAACATGGAATCTTACAAGTAGTCAAGTCATCAAATTTTAGTGAATCATTATCCATACTCCCCCTACAATGTCATTTATGAAGACATTAAATAAAGTAAGGCTGAGAGCATTTCCTTGATGTACTCACTTACAGGCAATAATTTCTTTACTCAAAAGGCCATGTGATCTTGTTTGAATGGTAGCATTCATATACATATCTTTAAGTTCAATTATATCAGAACAGTTTCCATTTATACCTAGTCTGTTGAATTTTAACAGTATTGCATCATGTCATACATCATTAAATGCCTTTTCAAAATAAACAAAGCATTTGTATAATCTGCCCATTTTAAATTTTGAATACTTCATTTATAATCTTTTTTAGGATAAAGATATGATCAATTGTTCTGTGATTCTTTTGAAATCCTGCCTGTTCTTTGACTAAAAGTTGATTTTGTTCAAGGTGATCCGTTATTCTGTTATTAATAATTGTACAAAACACTTTTCCCAATGTATTGGTATCCGTTGTTCCCCAATAATTGTTTGGATTCCCTGGATTACCATTCTTGAATGGGATATTCAAACCCTTTTTTCCATCGGTCTGGTTAAATTCCTCTCCTAAAAATAAATCATCTCGTTAGTTATGCCATCCATTCATGGTTATTTTTTTTGGTGTAGGCAAGCGATTTTAATTTCACCAGATGATATAGACAAATTAATGTTTAAGAACATAGTATAGTTCATTTGTTTTTTTTTTTAGTTCAACATCTACTTTTTCCTTTTGGTCTTTTTCTACATTTACTTCTTTCCCAACAATTTTTTCAAGATGTAAAATCCATTTTGAAGCTTATGATTGATGAACACAGTTGATGTTTTCACTAATGTTTTGTAAGTTTTTTATGTTTTCCATGCCATCTTTGGATCTTTGTAGAGAGATTCATTAATCTCATTGACAAGAAAACTGGCGTATGTTCTTTTCTTGTGTGTTTTCTTAATTTATTATGTATTTTGTGTTTGGTATACTATAATACTTTTGACACAGACATTTATTGTAGGGTTGTCTATTAAATGCATTGGATATGGATCTCAGATCTTTCCTGTGTTCATCGCATCTCTGTCAAACCATTTCTTGTTCTTTTTTTTTTTCTTTAAAATGGTGAATCTTAGCTCTCTTCTGAAGACTAATACTGGCCGCTGACATCAGCATATGTGTAAAGTCATTGACAATCTGGTTTAGTGAACAGTGAAAAATAGTGGTTTCATTTTCAACATATCTATCCAAACATATGTTCCACTTGGAGAATTTTTTCCTTTATCCATGGCATTGTTAACGCTTTTAAATATTTTTCTTCTGATAATGTTTCCCAAAAATATTGATCACTTATATCCTTTGAGCTTAGTCTTTCATTAAGTAAAGCTTGTGAGGACACATTATTCGTGTTTATTTTTTATGTAAGATCGGAAATTAGAATTTTCATTTCGACAGGACAGTGGTCTGACAATGTTATAAGCGGATAAACTTTCACACTTAATATTTCTTTTTTCACATTGTTAGAACAAATAAAGTAATCAACAGCGCTACAACCATTTTTGTTTGTAGCAGGTAAAGTGACCTTCTAAATCACTTAATGTTCTTCCATTAAGAATACATAAATCATTTTCAATACTCATGGATACAAGTCTTCTTCCAGCTTTTTGAACACATTTGTCCATAGACTTTCTGTCATGAATGGTTTCAAAAACATGATCTTTCGGTATGTGATATCTATTATTTTGATATTCCATTTGATTATAATCAAGGATGTTTCCAGTTCTTGCATCGAAATCACCACATAATAATGTCTCCATGTTGATTATGATTTTATGTGCTTTCTTCTAATTTATCCCATATATCTAAACTATGCACTTTTCTGAAGGAGGATGTTTCAGGAGGAATGTACACAGAACCAGTGAAAGCCTTTTTGTTGTTAGCAGTTCTTCTCACCATCAGTGTCACTGTTACTGCTTGGTAGAACAGTAATATTTTGTCATAAATGTTCCTTAATGTTTACTGATATTCCACCAGAGGACATGACTGTCTTTTTTTGCTTTGGCCATACAGAATTAAGTCCAGGTGCAAAGTTGGAATGAACAGATTTCTGGCAGTATCTTTATCAAGTTTTTTGTAAGAGATGAATGTATAGTAATGAAAATAACTTCCCACAGTTTTGTGAGTTATTTATTTGTTGCAAGGCCATCAGTTATCTTTTTGTACCCCTTAAGGTTCCATAATAAAATTTTCAGTACCATTTTTGACAAGATGATACTAATGATGATAACAATAATAACAGCAATACTTGAAAAGAAAAATAGGTATGAAATAAACGGTGAAAAACAGAAGACTTTAACACCTAAATCAGCTTGTCAGGCCAGTGCTTGTGTAAAATCAGAACTCATAATAATGTTCCACTTGTTCATCGTTATGGAACCAGTTTCCTTTGACACACTGTCTAAAATCGTGGTCACTAATGGGTCATTCTGTCTCTGCTGTAGGGAATGTAGGCGTATCGCCCATGGAAACCCAGTTGTGATTCTGTTGCGTAGTCATTTGGATGGACAGGATGTTGTGGTTCTGGTCCTGCATGTGAAATACGTTGTGGTCTCCAGGTGTCCAGTTGGTTGTTGTGGCACTTGCTGCCATGAGTAGTTCTGTTCCAAAAGGACCTGGTTCCTCTGTAGAAAGGAGGTGGTCTGTTCTGTTGCTTTTCACTGGTATAGTTTTCTCTGTAGTCATATCTGTTGTCAAACTGTCGGGCATATCTGGCATTGAATTCAGGCCGCTGGTTCTTACGATTTTCTCGTTCCTTGTTTAGTGGTTGTTTCTGACAAACTTTTTGTTTGGGTTTTTCCCAGAACATACGGTCAAACATTCAACCAAATGTTGCCAGCGAGTATGCTTGTTCCTTTCCTATTTGGATGAACTTTATCATGCAGATGGAAGTCAGCTTGCAGATTTTCATGACCAAGGAAGGAAATGTTTGGGATGTCATGTAACTTTGTGTACAACAAAGCATTTAGCAAGTCGGCTTGTGATTTCGTTCTTCTGATTTTGTTCCCATGACTTTGCTGATGACTGTTTTTGAGTCTGGGGGGAGATCTCTTGTAACTTTAACATAGTTGTGGCGAAAGCCTAGGTGACTGTTTCAGCACTATTGTCTTTCAGGTTGTTGATGCCTGTGTGAAGCAGTATGGCATCTGGACTCTGGTTTGTAGGTTCCTGTAGGTTTTCCTTAGAATATTTACAGTTTGTGTTGTTCTCTTTGTAACATTCATCCCATACGAAACACCTAAGCTGGTGGCATCCACATCTCTCATGATGGAGTCATGATGTGTGTGTGTGTGTGTGTGTGTGTGTGTGTGTGTGTGTGTGTGTGTGTGTGTGTGTGGTTCATCCCATCCTGCCAGCACTTGATGGCTTACTCTATTATGCAACACAAAATGGGGTTCAAAATTCATGTGATTTTTGTTTGTTTTGATGCTTACATTCACTCACAGCACCTCAGTTACTTTAAGTTAAATCCACAGCAGGGGTATATCATCAAGTTGTCTAGCAGCCATAGCAGATTTTTTTTCTGACTGCGTGCATGGTTGATTCACCCCTTCCTGAGTGTGAAGAACAACAAGTCCTTATTATATACTCCTGCTTCATTGGATTGAATGCAGTGAGGTCAAGCAACAGGTAATGTGATCATTATTTTCTTTTCCTTTTTTTTCAGATACATCAGGCAAGATTCGTATCTGGGATACAATCAACCCAGAGCACATTCTGAAAGCTGAGTATCCTGTTCTTGGGGGAAATATTTGTGAACTGGCCTGGTGTCCAGAGAGCAAGAAGATTGCTGCCTGTGGAGAAGGAAGAGAAAAGTGTGTGTCGTTTTTCATTCATATGTTTTTAGACCCACTGATTAGGCACACGTTTTCAAGCATGATGATATTTTTTTTTTTTTTTTTTTTTTTTTTTTTAAATGTTTATAAATAACTGAAAAGTGATATTTTACACATTGAAAATGTATGCACTGTCTTGGAAACAGCAGAGAGCAGTTTATCAATTATTAAATTTGACTGTTTAGTTTATTTAGAGTGTGTTGTCATTGTCATCCTGTCAGTCAGCAGTGAACAGCAGGCAGATTACTATCATAGTAATGACACAGGAATGAAAAAAAGGAGAAAAAAGAAAGAAGAGGGATCTGCTGTATGTGAGCTTTCGAAGTTAGTTCTCTCACATATAATTGTCAGAATTTATTAATTAAAAAAAAAGAAAGAAAGAAAGATTGATCCCACAAAATGGTATTAAGCTTGAAAAACATTTGTGAAAAAGTAATTGACATCCTTTCAAAACAGACACCTTGAACCTGGAATAGAGCTTTGATATTCACTGAGAAGGGTTGTTACATTCATCAATAGAGATCTTAGAGATACTTATTGGTCTGTCTCACTTCACAAAGGACAGACAGTTGCTCAGCTTCTAGAGGAAGGACAGCTCTGTGAATATGTTTTAAAATGATGTGCACAAATGTGCAAAAGTCATGAAGGCATACATATTATGTGTTTATAAAGGAAGAAACGTATCTAATCTTTCTTTCTTGATATTTATCATTTAGTGGACAAAAATGAAATGAGTAGAATTCTTCAGAGAGGTCCTCATTTGTTGTAAAACACAGCATTTTCTTCTTCATCAGATAATTGCATCTTGGAACCTCCCAGATAACAAAATCTGATGTATTTGCATGGAGGTTTTTCTGTCTGTATAGACCAGATCGCAGTGTTCTGGCAGTTAATTCTTTTTAACTCGAGACTCTTTGGTATCCACCTTTAAGCATGACTGCAATTTTTTTGATAAACAACAGAAGGTAAAACAGACTTGAGATCATTAGTGCACCCGTGATATTTTTGCGTTGAATTTGTAAATGGCACATCACATAACAAGTTTGTGTGTCAGGCCAGTGCACACCTTTCACAACAGGGCTGTAGTAGGAAATGGGCCTTGTCTTTCTTTCATCCAGTCTTCTGGAGGATCAGAAGGGAAAAATCGTTCCAGTTAATGCAACCACGGTTTGTTCTGAGAGTTGTGTGATCAGCTTCCGATCAGTTGGAAATTGAAACAAGTGACATGAATTCAGGATTTGAGGAAGAATGGAGTAGGTCCTTTCTGTAATTGTCAGCTTGATAAGGCTGTGTTCATTTTGCCATGCAATCAGCAGTGACAAAAATCCCACAGAAGGCAGATCAGAGTCTGGCAGCATCACAAACCAGTCAACAGATCATGAACAAGGATATATCATCGCAGCCGGTCAAACATTACAGTTCGCAAATGTGATAAATCATTCTTCATAAAGCAATAGGGAAAGACAACACACACAGATGCACGCTGCCCCGCCCACCTCTGCTACTCGCTACTTCCCACTCTCCCTCCATCTTCTCTTTCCCCCCTCCCCTCTTTTTTTGTCTTGCATCACAATTGTGAGTGTACAATGCTTTCTCAGGCGATGTTCACATTCTTTGTTTCTCCCACTCCCCTCCTTCACAGTCATCTGGGCTGTAAACATTACCTTACCTTCTCCTCTCCCTCACTCCTTCCCTGCTCCCTGCTCTCTCTCTCACACACACACACACACACACACACACAAATGCACACACACACACACACACACACACACACACACACACACACACACACACACACACACACACTCCACACAGTGATAAATAGTCTAAATATACACAGTCCACAGAGTGAAAAGTACAGTTAAAGCAAAATTGTATTGCTTACTGCTAAGACCCACTCACTTTCAGTTGCCTGTGGACATGTGTTCAATGACAACTGAAAAAAATCTCAAGTTCTGTGAAGTTTCAAGAGTAACTGTTACATTGAACTTGACAGCCCCATGAAAAAATACAATTGATACTGCAACAACTTTTAACAACTGCCAGTGCATCTATACCTTGCATCACCAGCATACTGATGTCCCCAGCTTCATCTAACAGAAATGATAGCAGCTGTTTGACTGAAACTATTCAGAGAGATTAAAGAAATAGATTGTCAGAGAAGGCAAGATTGTCAGAGAAGGCAACTGATAAAACGATCACTTTTAGCAAAACATCAGGTTGGTGGGGCTCCTGACATTTCCCCTCCTTATTTAAGAATGGTTATCTTCCTTATGGATTTAAGGGAATATGGACAGAAATGTTCACATTCTACACTCACAAATTCAGCTGTCACATAGGCTCAGGCACCTTGTCACTCACGTCAGGTCCTCACAAAAATGATGGAACAGAAGTAATGTGGTTGCTGCCATCTTTTTCTCCTCCTCTGCCCACCTGTACCTTGCGCTGTCACCCAGTTTTGGTACAGGTGTTTAGAAATATGTAAATACATAAATAAACCTGTGGTAAAGCTTTTCAGCTTTTCCAGAGAAGGGTGTGACTCTCACACATCCTGAATTGTTCTTCATTTTTTTTTCCTCAAATCTTTGTTTTGGTTCAGTTTTTTTTTTTGTTTTTTGTCAAAACTAAATATCTCTCAGACTTTTCCGTGAAGATAGGTCTTCTTTATGTTATGAATGATGTTGATATTTTGAGTGCACTGTTGAATCTTACAGGGAAAAATCAGTTCAAAACTGTTTGAAAGACAGGGGAAAAGACTGTGTATTAGAGAGGTGGAAAGAATGGTGTGGCAGTGTGATACACCCTAGTTTACTTTGTTGTAGTTTTGGGCCAAAATTTTGTGCGTTTATCAACATCAAGTTAATTATATGTTTAGAAATAAAAAGGCAGTCAGTGTTAATTCATATCAGTAGCGTAGAAAAGAGATAACATGAGGGGAAAAAGTATGATCTTTGATTTTATTGAAATCAATTCAGTTTTACAATAATGGTGTTGGTACAGGTTTGCCCATGTCTTCAATATGGACACTGGAACTTCAGCAGGAGAAGTGACAGGCCACACAAATCGATCAACACCATCTCTTACCGTAGCCAACGTCCCTTTCGTGTTGTCACAGCCAGTGAAGACATGACTGTCAACATTTTCGAAGGACCTCCCTTCAAGTTTTTGAGATCACAGCGTGTGAGTGCTGATAGTTTTGCTGCTGATAAGATTATGTTGTTGTGGTTATTATTTTTTGTTTATATCTATATCCAGCTATGGGTGAACGGCAAGCTACCACCCACAGCCGATAAAGAAGTAAGATGCCTGACCTTTCAGGACAGTCATTGACCTAAATTAACACATCTCTCTTCTTGATTTATAACTTGGCTGTGTTTCTTGACGGTAATCTTTTTCCCAACAGCATGTTTGTCAGAATCTGAAGACATGCTCCTAGAAACTTGTAGGATCAACTTTATCTGTCACTTCCTGCCTCAGAATTAACCCTTGTCCATATTTCTGTTGTCTTTCAAAGCTAGCTGCAATTTACAGATAGTTGCCAGTCCAAAACATCTCATTTAAAAAGTTCATGAGAAATGTTCAGTTCATCTTGTTAATTGCAAGCTGGTATGTCCTTATTCAGTGTTTTAGATCTGTCTCAGTGCAAGGTGTATTCATACCCTTGTGTAGAAGCCAGGGGAAATTATACCTCAGCAAGAATTCTAAGGGTACTCTGATTGAACTGAATGTATTGTAAAAACCAGTAGAAGGTGGGGGGGGGGGGGGGGGGGGGTAGCTATATGCCAACATTGCCGATCAAACTGACCATGTTAAAGTGGGAGGGGGACTTTTCACCATAGGACAACATCATGTTGTTTTTATGTTGTTCCATCCAACAACAGCGTGGCAGTAGTTTCGCTTTTGTCCTGTAGGCTGGAGTTGCCTTCCATTTGCCCTTCTAAAATTCTGGAGCCATATGACACACCCTGCCCATGTAGAATCTGAAAAATGGCAAGGGTGAAAATGCTAAATCAGGATAGGGGGTCCTTTTTTTTTTTTTTTTTTCTTTGCTTTTTTTGTAAAGAGATTGACAAATATACACTTACAAAAAGAATGACAAAGATCCATTTGAGATCCATTTTATATTTTGTCTTGGGTGGTTCCATTGCTTTGGTTCAATCCATTATGGAATAGGGAAATCTAATATCGTGTCCGTACTTAAAAAGCGTGAAATGTTAATTGAAGGGATACACTGTAAACTATACAATGAGGATTATTGAAGCAGGTGACTTACATCATGAGGAAAGATACCGGGTATTGAATAGAGAAGGATTGAAGGAGGTTTGGTTGAAGAACATACTAAAATCAATGATTGTTTTATTGCGCCCTTTTCTTTTCACTGTTTTTGATCTTAAGAGTACAGGTAGCCAAAACTCAAGCTGAAAAAGCAACTATGCCCAACTCACCCAGTTGCTACCCGTATTGATAATGAAAATTGCATCCTTCCTTAGAGGGATGAATAACACCAACATTGATTATTACATAGTTCCAGAGAGTATAAACCACAAAGTTGCCTTCATATCAGGAAAGAAAGGCAGAAACTTAAGCATCAAGGTCACAGTGTGTGATTAAGGGAATGGTCACTAAGACAGCAGAGGAAAGAAATGATATGGAAATGCTCAAAACAGATTTTTTGTGTGTGTGTGTGTGTGTGTGTGTGTGTGTGTGTGTGTGTGTGTGTGTGTGTGTGTGTATACAAATTAACTGAACACTTAAACAAGCTAATTAATTTTACTCCTGACAGCACGCAATTTATGCTTGTGATCTGCAGTTCATTGTTGTCACTGGCTGCCATGTCAATCACACGCATTCTGAAAGAAGTGGGGAAGTAGCAAAGAAAAAATGTTTGTAGACATATGTGACGGGCTGTATTTCATCCGGTCCCAAATTTTAAGGACACGTTTGACAGGTAAACCTGTAAAACCGGTTGACCTGTTTACCTGACAGCTACTCACCCTGCATTTTTGTAAGTCGGGTAAGGGAGGATTTCCCTTCAGTCTCCACAGAGCTACCGGCCGAGCAACCTATTCAGAAGAGCCAAGGGGAGACTGAAGGCAGGTCTTCGCTGGCAGTCGGTATGTGTTGATAGTTGAATTGAAGTTAGGGTTTGTGTGAATGAATTATTTTTTTCTACAGGTGGTTGGGAACTTTACAGCTCTTGGTAAAGCCTAAAAATATTTGATTGTTCCCTTGATACATCTTATGATTTGACGAGATATAGGGTGACAGTAGGAAGTTGTAGTTAGTGAATGTGATTTGAGAGGAGGATGAGGAGAATGAAGTGAGTAGAGAGAAGAAAGAAAGATATAATGTATACTGATATGTGATCAGAAAAAAAAAGTAATCTAATTAAATCACTGTATTATTGGAAAAAAAAAGTGTTGTTCATCCTTCTTCCTACAGTATCATAATGTTGTGAGTGTTTATGAGCACTGGAAGTGAGCAATGAAAATAATTGTGCTTAAATCATTGGAAAAATGTGTTCTGATTCTTGTTGTGGAAAGATAAAAAGGGACAAATGGAAATCATTCTTTGATATATAATTATACACGTCTAGTGATGATGATGAACATTTTTTTTTTGATAAAAGGGATGAATAGAAATTGTTCCTTGAAATGTAATTTGACATGTCTAGTGAGTATGTGATTTGATAAAAACATTTTTTTCTTGATAAAATGGGACAACTGGAATTTGTTCCTTTATTTGTAATGATTGTATTCTTGTACTTTGAAAAAGGGTTCCATGTGGAAATCCTTTCCTTCAATGTAAACAATCATGGTGTTACACAAAGAAAATTTTCTATTGTAATGCATCCACTGTATTGAAACTAAGTAGATATTGTTATGGATATTTTCCCCCAAACTCCAGTAAAATGTTATATGGAAGAGTGACTGTTAACCCTCTTCAGTATGCACTTATCTGAGCTTAGTTACGCCGAAAACCATCGGCAAGGTAAGTAACTCCGTAATTTGAACATGGTTACCCAGTTAGAAAATTAATTTAAAAGAGAGGAAAGGAAATAATGAAATGAAAATAATTTTTAAAAATTCCTACAAATATATATGTTGCTATATCGTAAGTTTGAAGAATGTCTCTTCAGAACTTTCTTACGAATTGTTGTTCATCATACCTGGAACCTCATCCCAGTCGAAATCTAGGTCACTCTAAGCTTCATTACCCAGCACTTTCACTAAGTCTTATGCCGTAAATCCTACAAAACACAGCATCTCCATCACTAAATCTCATTAAAGAACGGCAGAAATCAAGGTTAGCCATGGTGAAAAACAGCATTTCGACTTCAAAACTTAAAAAAAATTCGTAACTCGAGAACCACGGCATGTATCAACTCGCGGTTTTTTTTGCAAACGGAAGTAAATGGCTACAGGAAGAAGGAAGTCACGTTCTCGCGAGACTTCCTTTTCTACGAGAAACATGGCGGCGCCCATTGTTGCCACGTGTTTTTACTGGGCGCTGGCGGACGCTCAGTCTTTTGGCTGTGTGATTTCCGGTCGGTTGTCAAGAGAGTTTAATTACAAACAAGAACGATAAATGTGTTGGAAGTAGGCTAGATAATCAAGGTAGCTATCAGATCCCCGAGGTGTCGGTGAAGCCACGTGTTCAACATGGAACTGACTGCCATCCAGGTGTGGGGTGCAGCCATGCCCAGCCACTGTCTCTACCCTGTGGGGGTATGGAGAGGCTGACCGAGGGTCAGTAGACATCGTGTGTCCCACTGCCAACCGGGTGCGGGGTGCAGCATGAGCCCAGCCGTTGTCTCGCCCCGTGGGGTGGGGATGGGGGGGTGTCGAGAGGCTGTCCGTGAGGTCAGCAACAAGCTAATGTGTCAAAGGGCTTCAGAGATCGTCGGGACGACAACTTGTGTTCTTCTCTTGTGTTGGAGTCCCTGGAGGTACTCCACGAACTACCTCCGTGAGCGGCTTCGTTTTCCGTCGAGTCGACGTTTGTTCTTCTGTTGTGTGGGAGTCCCTGGAAAGACTCCACAGACTGCTTCCATGAGTGACTTCTGAACTGTATGAAGGCTCTGTGACTTGGGCCAGACACGGCAAAGTGCATGAACTGTTCGTGTTGACACTGCTGTGGGTGTCAGCGTAGCCTGTGGAAGAAGGAAAATATATGTTTGATATTATAATAGTATCTAATGTTGTTGCATGCCCTTTGGTCGTGGCGTGAACTAGTTGATATGCCTCATTTGTTTATTGTGTAACATATATATTTGTTATGATTTTGATGGTTCAGGCAGCAAAAGAAATAGAAACTTAACTTGTTGCCTGGCTATCAATGTTCATGTGATGTGGGTGTGTGTAGGGAAAAGTTGTACACGCATTCAAACTTCTTCAGGTGAGAGTCAGACAGCAAAACATGCTCCGCACACCATCCTAACAGCATTAATGAAACTGGAGTAACTCGATTTACAAAATAATTCATAGCTACATGGATTTTTGGCATACAAACAATGTTGCAAAAACAGTTAAGAAATGGGTGTATTAACTTTGTCATAAACCAGGCCGCCAGTTTTTACCCATATGGCTCTTGGATGCGTAAGTGTTGTATTTACTGATTGTGATTGTTAGTGTAGTTGGCAAGATAAAAATGATTATGAGTATTTACATATAAACTTACATCCTGATTGAGTGGCGTGAAACATTTCCAAAACGAGGAAAAATACAAACAGATACACATTGTTTTGGTATCTGACTGCAAACAAAAAGATGTAAAGGTACCTGATTGCTAAAAGTTATATACAGGTAAGAATTGTTTTCTTCTTGGAATTGAAATTTCATCACTTTGAATGCAGGAAAAAATATGCGTTAACTATCATGTTATTTTTAAAATACTCAAAACCTGTGCCATGTATACTGAACTGTTGTGGCATAGGTTTTCAACACAAAAAGGGTAAACGAGTCTGTCATTGGGAGAAAACATCTAATAAGACCGAAAGAAGACAGTTCAATATGGATACAAACATACACTCTTATAAGATCAAAGGAAGAAAAGAAGTTGAAAAATAAAACTGCTCCTAGTATTCGTATTGTTTTGAGAAATTTACCTAAAAAAACTCACTACTGCATTTGAAAGGCTGTAGTGGACAAAGTTTCCACTGCAGCACTGTCAAATTTAGTATGCAAAATTCTAATACATCATATTTCATAATGCAGAGATGTCACATGTTTGGAATGCATGTTGGTGTCATTGTCACCCTGTTTGTCACAAAACAATGGGACATCAAACGTTGACAATGTTACTATGATACACCAGACAGACAATAACATTGTCGGCATGCATTTTTGTTAGTATAAATCATCAAAGGGTGGCCTACCTCAACTTGTAAACAGCAGTCCTGGTTCAGTAAATCCAGTTTTTTGGGGTGTCACAAAGTGTCACATGATTGTCACATACTCAAACATGCGGCCAGGTAACTTTATGGTTTTTGTTTTTTTTATCCTAAAAGGTGTGTTTGTCACTACTAACGATTTTTAACACCGGAATATATACAGTCACAGAAAGAAAGTAAACTCCATTATTTATACTCTAATGTGGTGTCTGGTCACACACAGCAGGAAGGTGAGTGTCACCATTGTCACATGTCACCAATATGGTAAACACTACTCTTGATCCATGTTTTCTACCATATTTGCCGCATGGCAGAAACCGTGATTTCGACATCACCCCACTGATCCATGGCTCGCTAAACCGAAGATCTGTCGACCAGTAGCACCAGAGTCTTGGCAGACGTTAGATTCCATCATGACGAGCACAGCTATGTATGCGCGCATCTCAGCAGGTGTCATATCCTGCCAAAGTGGGTCAAGTTGTCCCCCCGCTTTGTCATCTGCTGCCTGGCGTACAGGTTCGTCTGGTCAGCAGCTGTAGTAAAAAAACAACTGCGGCAGGAAGAGAAAAAAATAATCCAGAGGTGTAGCTGTGTCTGGCAAATCATGTTTTGGCCCAGTCTCCTCCTCAAAAAGCTGAACTACGGGGTGTGGAAGTGGCCGGTCGCCACGTGGTCACAAACACAGACAAAGGCACATCATCATCTTCATCACTTTCTTCACCTTCTTCTCCCTCTTCTTCCTCTCAAACATCCACATCACTTTCATTTAACTCCTCTCTTTCATTTCTTTCTACTTCTTCTTGTAGTATTTCATCCAACTCCTCTTCATATAATCCTAAAAATCGCCGTCAGTAGAAGCGCTAGCAGACGCCATTTTCAGAAACAAGGCGATGCCGTCTGCAGCAATGGAATGCGGTCAGTTCACGACCCTAGTCTTTGTGAATGAATGGTTTCCCCCCACCCCATACTACTGCTAAGATTTCATTGGACACCTCTCAGGGATGCACGTTTATTTTTGGCCAGTCTTGAGGGTTAAGGTGTGAATAAACACACAGAGTCTATACAAATAACTTCATCAGAAATTGCAGAGTTGGCATACTGCCCTCAAACACTTCCAGATTACGAGCATAAAAGGTATGAGGTGTCTGCTCAAAAGAGTGGAATAATGATTATGCATTCATGATTACATTTATTGCTAATTCAAGAGAAGTCTTTTTCACCTTGTGCACAAGCCTCACTCTTCTGTTTTGTGTTTCTGTTGCAGAAACACACTAACTTTGTCAATGCTGCGCGGTATTCGGCAGATGGAAGAATGGTCGTGTCAGGCGGTGCAGATGGAAAGGTCTGTACTTCGAGTGGTAATGTAAATGTCAGAGTGACACAAAGTGATTTAAGATGATTAAGATAGAAGCTGTAGGTATTGGGTGTTACCTCTGCTTTGGAGGTAGGTGTGCAAGTTAACCATCTACCTGTGTATCCAGTGCCACTCCATTGATGATGAAGTCCTTCAAAGACATGAGGACAATAATTATATTGATGAGCCTGCCGTTTCTCTCAAATTGAAGGCCAGTGTCTTAACTGCCCTTTTGCATTGAGAGAAAGAACCTTGGCTTTGTAGTAGGCACATTTGTTCCTTGTTAGACATATCACTCTTTATCACTGTCTGTCTCTGTCTCTGTCTGTCTGTCTGTCTGACTCTACCTCTCTCACTCTTTTTTCACTCTTTGTCTTTCTCTCTCTGTATTTCTCTTGTCTCTCGCTCTTTCCCCCCCCCACCCTTCTCTCTCTCTCTCTCTCTCTGTCTCTGTCTCTCTCTCTCTCTCTCTCTCTCTGAGTGATCTACCTGTCTGTTTTGTCTGTGTGTCTGTCTGTCTGTGCATCCCCCCCTAGTCCGCCCGCCGATCATGGAGCCACCAGGGACCCACCCTTACATTCCCCCACTACTTAGCCAGGGCAGGACCCCCAAGTACCCCTGCCATTGCCTTTTGGAGAAGGATCAGCGAACCCTCTCCAGGATCCCTGTTCTCCACAGTCTGAGGATGGGTAGAGGAGTCCCTCCCCCTGTCTGGCGACGTGTCCATCTTTGAGCGGTGGCGCCCAGAACTTGTCGTTAGGGAACCCCTACCCTCTGACAAGATTCTTCTTTTTTTGCCAGGTTCGCCAACACCTCCCCCCCCCCCCCCCCCCCCCCCAGCCCAGCGATGTCGGCCAAAGATCATCGCACCTCAGACCCTCAACATCCTGTGGGAGAGTTCGGCAACTTTTGCCAGGGTGCACAGGCCGTCCCTCCACCAGGGATTGAATTCTTCTCTGCCCCTAACGCGGTCCTGGTAAGCTCCTTCTTCAGGGACCCGCGGCAGAGCTACCACATCTTCTCGCTTTTCGCCTCCAATCCAGTTACCAGGGAAATTACTCCCAACCTGCCCCCTCCCCCTACCTCCACCACCATTTCTATCAAGTACCTGGTGGAGTGGGACCGTATAGCCAGAACGGGGATCCTTCATACCATTGCTGGACATGTCTTCCTCGACATGCTCTTGCAGCAAGCGAAGAGCTCTGGCCAGAGGAGGATGGCACTGTCTCAGTGTCCTCAGACGCACATGATTCTGAGTCACACCACAAGACAGATTCTTGCTTGTATAGCGACCCGCTGATGGGATTCCTCATTAACAAGATGGCGCATCACCTTTCGGCTGCGGCGGACAGCACAGCTAGGAGCCACATAACTGCCTACTGGCTGTTAGAGATGCTGTGCTGTCGCAGTCTTATCTCTCCCCAGCGCTTAAGGTGGCCTTGTGGTGCAGTCGCTCTTTGGCGACTATTCGACTGCTGCTGTTATCACCTGCTCAGTCGAAGAACACAGGCAGGCGGCGTCTTTTGCGGCAAGGCCCCCTCGCCAGCCTTGCCCTGCCAGACCCTCCTTTCGTTCCACCACACCCCTCTCCAGACCCGAGCCCTATCCCAAACATGCACCATCTCACGCCGCACGGCCCGCCAAGCGCCCTAATACCGCCTCTAGACCGAAGCTGAAACTCCCCCAACAGATCTGAGCTTAGTTACACCGAAAACCGTCGGCAAGGTAAGTAACTCCAATTAAAAAATAATTTAAAAGAGAGGAAAGGAAATAACGAAATGAAAATAATTTTAAAAATTCCTACGAATATATATGTTTGCTATATCGTAAGTTTGAAGAATGTCACATGAGCCATTTACTCGGGGAAAAAAAAAAAAATCTTCTTCAGAACTTTCTTCCGAATTGTTGTTCATCATACCTGGAACTCATCCCAGTCGAAATCTAGGTCACTCTAAGCTTCATTACCCAGCACTTTCACTAAGTCTTATGCCGTAAATCCTACAAAACACAGTATCTCCATCACTAAATCTCATTATAGAACGGCAGAACTCAAGGTTAGCCACGGTGAAAAACGGCATTTCGACCTCAAAACTTAAAAAATTCGAAACTCGAGAACCACGGCACGTATCGACTCGCGGTTTTTTGCAAACGGAAGTAAATGGCTACAGGAAGAAGGAAGTCACGTTCTCGCGAGACTTCCTTTTCTACGAGAAACATGGCGCGCCCATTGTTGCCACGTGTTTTTACCGGGCGCTGGCGGGCGCTCAGCGTTTTGGCTGTGTGATTTTCCGGCCGGGCGCTAGCGGGCGCTCGACAGCAAGTGCGAACTCAACCCCAGTCAGCAGTCCTGCTTTCTGGGCATGAGTTTCAACATGATCTTTATGCAGGTCTCCCTGACCCCAGAGAGGTCCACCCGCATACTGGACCCCATCTCCTGCCCCCACCTATCCTCACACACCTCGGCCAGGACCCTTACCTCCCTCCTGGGGATGATGGAGTCCCTGTTGTCCCTCATTCCCCTAGGCCAGGGTCCCCAAACGCCAAATCCAAAGGGAGTTTCCGTCATCGTTGGTCTCAGACCTCCGACTGCTGTGATCAGACCATTCCCCTCGGGGCCTTGGTTCCTTTGGGCTACAGAGGAGTGGCTCAGCCCCTCCACACTGACCCCCGGGGTTCCCATCTCCCTCCCAACCCAGGCCCTGGAACTCTACACAGATGCCTCCAACTCGGGCTGGGGGGCCCACTTGGAGAACAGTCATGCCTCTGGAGTGTGGGACGCACAGACTGCCTGTCTCCACATCAGCATCCTGGAATTGGAAGTGGTCAGGCTTGCCCTCCTCCACTTCCCAAACTAGGTCTGGCACTGACTTGTTTTCCTACTCACGGACAACACCTCGGTGGCTTGCTATGTCAAAAGGGGGGGGGGCACACTCCATCAGCCTGTCCCTCCGGACAGAGGCTCTCCTCTGCTGGTGTCACGCGAATGGAATCACCCTCGCGCGAGATACATAGCGGGGACCCACAATATTCTGGCAGACTCCCTCAGCCGCTCCCAGTCCGTCCTTCACACAGATTGGACCCTCAGCAGGCTAACACTAACCTCGGTGTGGGAACATTGGTTCAGGCCCATGGTCGACCTCTTTGCCACCCGATTCAATCATCGTCTGCCAGTGTATGTCTCTCCCATCTCCCGATCCCCAAGCGTACGCAATCGACGCTCTCTCCCTTCCCTGGACAGGCCTCATAGCATACGCCTTCCTCCCTTCCCGATCCTCCACAAGGTGATCAGGAAGGTGAGACTGGAAAGACCCAGGCTCATTCTCATAACCCCATGGTGGCCGACCCAGTTCTGGTTTCCAGACCTTAAGTCACTCACCCCCCATTCCTCCCCCCCCTCCAGTTTAAACACCCGGTGGGACATGCTCAGGCAACCCCGCTTGGATTGCCCTCACTCCAACCCCCAGATGCTCTGTCTCCACGCCTGGTTTCTGTGCCAGCCCAACTGTGAGCACCTGCCCCTACCTCCCGGACGGACAGGTCCCAGTCCGTCCTAACCATACTCGCGGGGGCGGGGCCTTGCAGGACCTATGGGACCTAGCGACAGCCTCTCGCAGGGCCAGCACGGAGTCCCTCTACAAGTACCGATGGGAGAGATGGGTCTTCTGGTGCTCAGACAACTCTGTTCCCCATGATCACCTTCCAATATCCAGACAGGCAATTTTCTATCTCACCTATCCTCCTCCTAAACTCTCGGCTAGCTCCATACGGGGCTACAGGTCAGCCATCTGCACCACTATTCTCCAGCTCGGCAGACCCTCCTTTGAGAATGACTTCCTTCTCAGAGAGATCTCTAGGGGGTGGCTCTACGTGAGTCCCATCCCCTAGGCGCATACCCCTTTGGGACCTCTTTATTGTCCTAGACGTTTTCAGAAAACCCCCTTTCAAGCCTATCGCCACCCTGCCCTTTGACCACCTTTCCATGAAGACCACCTTTCTCCTTGCCCTGGCTTCCGCCAGAAGGCGAAGCGAGATTCATGCCCTCAGCGGGGACCCCAGAGACATTGCCTTCCACAGGGATGGCTCTGTCTCTCTTAAGTTTCTTCCCGAATTCTTAGCTAAGAATCAGGAGCCGGGGCACACCCTCTCCCTCCCTCATCATCCGCTCACTGGCGGATATCCTAGGAGGAGGGAAGAGTTAGGGAGACATGGACCTGTGCCCTTCCAGGTGTCTGAGACACTGCTGGGAACGTTCGCACCCCAGGTGCGCCTCCTTATTTCTATCAATCCTAACAATAAGAAAGACATTTCGGCTGGCACTATCTCTAGGTGGCTTTCCAAGACGGTGAGATCTGCCTACACCCAGACGGTGAGATCTGCCTACACCCAGGCATCCAAGGATCTCTCCCCATCATATCTCCCCGGGCTCATGAGGTCAGAGCGCTGGCCACTTCCGCAGCATTCCAGCACTCTGTCCCATTGTGCCATCTACTGGAGGCAGCCTACTGGCGTTCCGAAAATCCCTTTATAAGCTTTTATGTAAGGGATATCCGCATGACCAGGGCTGATGGTTCTAAAGGGATCTCCTTTGTGGCGGCTAATGCAGCCATATCGGTTAACCCCAAGAACCACTAGGGCATAGGGCACTTGCCCCTCCTCCGATTCCTGTAAATTCTGCTATGGTTTGACATGGTATAGTATATGATGCCAAAATGGGGAGTTTGTATTATACTCCCTGTTTGGATAGTAAACATACCATGTCAGACTCTAGTGCCCACCCTACCTTCCCCTCTAGCGCCAAGGTTCTCAGGGTTACCTTGCGCACAGGCCTCGCTGAATGAGGAACAGGAAGCGGACACCGGCTTCTTCCTACGGCGGAAGTAAGTTGGGTGTCCTGTGACTGTCTTGTTACTGCATTAGCCACAAAAAAATTGGCCTGGCAGAGCTGACTAACTGCCGTAGAATGCTATGGTCTGACATGGTAAGTATACTAGCCAAACAGGGAGTATATTACAAACTCCCCATCTCTCTCTCTCTCTCTCTCTCTCTCTCTCTCTCTCTGTCTGTCTGTCTCTCTCTCTGTGCCTTTCCTAATGCCAATCTGTTAAGGTGAACTGGATTTTGATTCTGAATCCAAATCTGTAATTGTGGTGAGTTTTGTGTCAAAGTTGTCAGTGCTGAACAATCTAAGGAGAGTTTCAAAGTGAGGTGACGGCAGGCAGAAATTGAAGCAGACTTGAAAGGAAAATTACTAAGTTGCCAAATAAAAAAAACAAACAATTTACAAGACAAACACAACGCATTTTGACCTGTTTGGACTTCCCCAGGCAAGACAAAACAATATTCAACTTCAAGGCAATGAAAGTGAAGAATGAACAGTTCTTATCTCCACAAATTAGGAGCAAACTGGATGTGGGGTGGCTGATGCATTTTGTTTGTCTTGCAGTTTGTATGTTTCTCTCGTTCGGCGATGTAGTAATTTTTCTTTCAAGTTTCAAGCTAAGAAGAGTGAGTTTGGAGACACATGATATGAGTATTAGGTGAATTAGATAATGACCTGAAAATGTTAAGTTAGAACAGACTCTACTGATTCAGCTTGCCAAAAATGAAGTTAATAATGCCCTCCCACCTATCTTTTCACACACATCCATTCTTCCATCCCTCCATATTTCTTTTCTTTTTTTCTGCCTTTTTCTTTATAATTGCCTTGCTTTCACACCTCTTCTTAGCCACTCAGATTCCATTTCCCACATACTTCCACTCCCAGACTCATTCTGTCCCAGATCCAGCAATCCACAGACAACTTCAGGATCACACTGTTATTAGGGCACCACCAAACTAGAAATTGCTCTGGACTTTAGTCATGTTGATGGTTTTCATTCATACCTGTTATAGTCTAAAGTATGAAGAGTATCTCATACATAACCTCCCTACTTCATGGCAAGCACCTGGGTACAGAACCAGGAAAGTAGTCGCAACACGTATCTTTTGTCCATATAAGTTTGACAGTACCGAAAACTGACCACAAACTCAGCCCAGGTATGGGTGTGGAAGGGGAATTGAACATAGGTCACATGAGATCAGAACATGAAGGACCACCAAATGTTAGACTATATTCATTATTTAAGGCAATCAGCAATGCAATGCTTCCTTGCATATTGCAGTATTTGCCATGGCACAGAAATGCTGACACCTAGAGTGATGGTAAGAAAATTAGAGCAAAGCTGTCTACAAACATTTTTTAAATGCCAGCAGGTCACTAGTTTCATTTATTTGTTTGTTTGTTTTAGTAAATGATACTGAAATTTCTCCAATTTTTTTTCTTACATTCTGCATCCATGCATTAAGATATGCACTTGCATATACTGATGCATGAATAATGCAAGAACATTGATCATATGTACATACATTCCCCTTCCCCTTAACAACCTCCCCCCTCACTTCCACCTAACCCATTCTGATTTACTTTTTACTGTGTTTGTGATCTGATTTGCAGCTGTTAAAGTATGACGGTAAAACCATGGACGAGGTACAGGAGCTGGGTGCTCCAAAAGCTCATAAAGGTGGAATTTATGAGGTTAGAAGGTTTGATAATGCTTTTTTCCTTCCCTTTCCCTACGTTTTTTTTTTTTTCATTCTTTCTTTTTTCCTTCCTGTTCTTGCTCTTCCATGTCAGTTTCTTCTTTTCATCTTTCCTGTCTTCTGGTTGTTCATTCTTTTGTTACTGGGTCTGCCTGGAGGGCTTGCTTGGTCCAGTGATCCCTCAATGGGCATCAGTACTTATATGGAATGTTAGTTTTGAAAAATTGATTCTAGGCCTGTATAGCCAAGTTGCTGGCTGGCCTAAGCACAGTAGGGTGGAGTTGATGCCTCTGGAAGGGTCTGCCATGTCAGACAGGCCGAGGGTGAGGGCCCTGACAAAGTGGAAACCATCTTTTTCCTGTTCTGTCTTCTGCCTTTCTTTACAGATCTTTTTAATCTCCTCCCCTTCAAGTTGTTCCCACATTCTTTTCTTTGTGGTCTTCTTAAGTTCTGTGCGTTTGCCCTGCAAATGCAACCTGAGATGGAGGGGAATGACATCTGGGGATTGAGCGGGCAAGCGCTCTCAGTACATCTCTTTGGCTCAGACCTCTCCTACTATTTGAAAAAAAAGAAAGATGCATGACTGAGGATGTACAGCAAATTTCATTCATTATATGATTAGTTCATGTTCCTTGGGTTTGATCGAGCTTTTTGGGGGTTTTAACTCTTTCATCCCTACTTTTCTATGAAATATTACTTCCTCTTGTTCCTAGATTCTTATAATACGAGTATTCCCTTCATTCCTGGATTTGGAAAAAAAAACGTGTAAAGTGAGAACTGCCATGTATGCAGTAGCAAACCGGCCAGAATAGAGCGGCGACCACTTTCTCATGCTGTAGGGGCCGCCTGACATCCATTCCATTCATAAACACTGCCCCGCAAGCGACCCAGTCGTGACATGTACCAATGACGCGATGCGGCTTTCCGGGCTGCAGTAAGGAAGGGTATCATTTCTGCAAACTGGAGAACCAGGTTTTAGGGATGAAAGAGTTAAGTGATTTTTTTTAGTTTCTGAAAGAGATGAGAGATCTAAGATTTTTTTGAAAGATTTTTACGAAAAATCTGATGTCAGAAAATCTGTTTTATTGAGCTGTGTGTGTGTGTGTGTGTGTGTGTGTGTGTGTGTGTGTGTGTGTGTGTGTGTGTGTGTGTGTGTGTGTTGTGTTGTTTGTTTGTTTTTTTAGAGGTGAAAGCCCTGACATGGCCCATTTCTGTCAGCTGTGCTATTAGCAACATTGCATTTCATTCTCTTGGCTCTGCCTTTTCTTCCTCTTTCTCCCCTTTATACTTTTCAACTTCACTTTCTTCTTTTCTCTTTTATTTCCTTTCCTTCTCATCTTTCGATGGTGTTTCCCTTTATGATCATTCCATTAACTATTATTAAGTTACCTGATTTTACTCTAGATCCATGAGAAAATGACAGTGAACTTAAAGTGATCTGTGTACACTGTTTACAAGTATAAAGAATTTCTGAAAAAAGTGGAAGATGTTTGGGCTTATATAATTGGATTTTAATCCATGGAAGAAGAATGGTGACTTGTTTTCTACACAGTTTTTACCAGTAATAACGTACAGTGCACTTGCATACTGAGTTCTTTAATGTGCTCATGTTGGATGTAAATTTATTGTTCCATCCAGAAAACTAGCACTGTGACCACTCCTAAAGGTCCAGTAGAGATGAGGACCCCCTCCCAGCCAGACTTATCCATGTACCTGCGATTTATTTGTTCTTAAGTGGGTGCTTAATCACTGGATCACCTCTGTATTTTGTTGTTCTGGGGTATAGGTCTGTTTTAGTCCTGATGACACAGAGATCCTGACTGTTTCTGGAGACAAGACGGCCAAGATCTACAATGTGGAGTCTGGAGAAGAAGTGTGGTGAGTGCCACCATGGAATGGTATAAAGTGAACATGTAATTGCAGTGACTAACATTTGAAGTATGCAGAAATGCAAAGTGTTTTTGCTTTTCTTTTCCCAAAAATCGATTTATTCCTGTGCTGTGCATCAGTTTAGATTTTTTGGGGGGGGGGGGGAGGAGGGGGGGGGGGGGGGTTGGTCATAACTGGTCCACACCCTGAGTTTAAGGAGTTCAAATTGAGTTTACTTTGTGGATTGGTCTTTGAGAATACTGCTCAGTTGTTTTTTTTTTTGTTTGTTTTTTTTTTGTTTTTTACTAACACATCATTGATCACATATGCCAGACTGCTGGGATGATAAATTAATGAAGCAGAGCATAGACTACAGCTCTGTAATTCAGTCTCAAACCAGAGGGCGTTTTTATAGTAGTATCTTCATTATGGCAGCTATCCCTCCTGAGTTACACTATAGGAATTGACCCTGATTTTGTGTTAGTATCCTGACTGCTGTCAAGCTCTGTGATGCAGTCTCAGACCAGGGTATGTCTTTATAGAATCATCTTTATTATGGCATTTGTCCCTCCTCAGTTATGCGGTAACGATTGACTCAGATTTTGTGGCGGTTTCATGACTACTGTAAAGGTCAACAGGGTTCCTGCCTTCTTTTTTTTTTTTTTTTTTTTGTTTTTTTTGGTAAGTTTTGAGAAAGTTTTTGAGTAAGTTTTGACAGAGGAATGCTCAAAGGCATGTAGGTCTTGGAGTCGGATGGAAACTCTTCATGACTTAAAACCAGATTTTAGTGCTGAGCAGTTATATTTCATTTTCAGTGAGTTGTAAAATGGCTCTAAGGCAGTCTGCCCTCTGGACGTTGCTACTTTGCTATCGTCAGAGGGCTTTCGTGGTCCAGTGATCCCTTAGGCTCTGCTGACAGTGACGTCAATACTTGAACGGAAGACTAGTTTTTGTAAATGCTTCTAGGTCTGTATAGCCAAGTTGCCGACTGGCCTAAGCATAATATTGTAGGAGTTGGTAGCCATGGTAGAGTCTCCCATGTAGAGAGGTTAAGGGTGAGGGTCTTGATAAATAGTAACCCACCTTTTTCCTATTCTATCTTTTGTCTTTCTTAACGGGTCTTTTTTTTTCTTCTCCATGTCAAGTCTTTTTCTTCACTTTCTCCTTTTCTCTGTGGGCTTTTTAAGATCCTCCGAGTTTGTTATGCAATGTGACCTGTGATGGAAGGGAATGATAGCCTGGTGATTGAGAGGGCAGATGCTCTCAACATATCTCTTTGGCTCAGACCTCTTCTGGACAGAAAGTACTCCTAGGCTTAGGTGTATTAATCAGTTATCCCTGTATGGGGCTTTGTCAAGACAGGCTGTTTCCCACCTGGCTAAGAAAACCACTGTAGTATGTGACTCTATGGAGTTGGCATGATCAGGGGGGATAGGGTTGGTGGGTTTCTGTTTGTTGTATATCCTTCCCAAAGCCTTGAAAGAGTCGAGACTTATTTCTTGGCCCTGGCCGCTAAGTTCGATGGACTCCATGTGGGGTGGGTAAGGGAGGGATGAAGCAAAAACAAAGCTATAATGACTGCTTCACAAACCCACCCCCAACACACACACACACACACACATGCACACACACCCAGCCAGCCTCCAGTCCCCAAAGTTTCGGACATGGAAACCTGGAAAGAGATGGGATTCTGGGCTTCCTTGCTGATGATGGAAGGAACTAAAGAGGAGAAACACATATCAGCATCAAGTCCTTCTGCCATTCAAAAAGGTTTTCAGGGAATCACAGGTGACCCTAAATCAATTAAAAGAATCCAGAATGGATCATTCCTCATTGAGTGCAAATCCAAGCACCAGGCAGAACAGCTTCAAAGTGCTACAAAGGCGTAGACAGGGGATCAGGGGATCCCAAAGGTGTATCAGAAGCAGAAATAAAGGAAGAGTTAGAGCCTCAAGGGGTGATTAGTGATCACAGAGTAACCACTCGGAAGGGATATGATTGATTGCCCCCACAAACATGCTTTTTTTTTTTTTTTTTACCTTTTGTTCACATTGTCTTCCATGGACCATCAAAGTGGGCTACCTTGTTGTGAAAATAGAACTGTACATCCCAGCTGCAAATAGTTTTTTTTTCCGCTGACAGAAATTCAGCCATGTTGATGACAGGCGCTCGGGCGAGGAGGTTTGTTGTTTGTGCTGCAAAGCAGTCCATGAATGACCTAGGCAGGGACCAGCCTTTTCTGCCAGCTGTGATGGCAGCCACCTCTCTTCCTTATGTGGCTGTCCAAAATGGAAATTCGAACAAACAGTCCAGTAAGTTAAGACTGGACAAAAAGAATTGCCTTCCAGGAAACCAAAAAACAGGTGTTTGACAGTCGGCCTAAATCAGCATTGTCATACTCAGCTGCTGTTACAAAAGTCCAGACAGTGTCTCTCTCCTGTCAGACAGACATTTTATTTTTCTAAGTCTCTCAAGAAAAACCAGCTTTCTAAGTCTTTCAAAACAAAACAACCTTTGTAACAGAAACCTGTTGGAAGATTCACTATTCCTTCCAGGAAGACCAGCTCCCTCAGCGGAGGCGTTTAAATCCATTTCCCACCAGTCTTTCCAGCAGGTCCTCTCAGCCTGAGAAGGATGTGATTAGGAATCTGCTGTTCCCACCAAACGTCCTGGAGACCATCAAAAAGTTCCAGAGGAAAAAATTGTGAAGGTGATAGAAGTTGATGGGGCCCCCATCTGCCCCTGGAAATTCCACAGAGAAAAACAGTCAGGAGAAAAAAAAACTTCCTGACCCTACAAAAACGGAACTAATATTTGAAAACAAATTTTTCTCCTTTCCAATTTGATAACAAGAATGCAGAAGAATGCAGAAATGGAGTAAGTTGTTAACCATCATTTTCTTGCCATGATGGAGTCAAAAATTTTCTGTTGGAACATCTGGAGTCTCTTCCAACTTTGAGGAGCCACAGCTGCTTTGTCGGAATCTGAAACCTGTTGTGATAGCGAAAATTTAGAACCAGAAAGACTGTCACTCTTTTCAGCTTTAACAGTCTCTCAAAACTGGCTCACCCACTGCAGATGGAGTAACAGGAGGAGTCTTGCTACTCATCCACAATTCTCTTCTGTTCAGCCCTATTGATTGAAATACCTCTCTTCAAGCTTTAGTCTCAAGAATCACTCTGCATAAAGCATAAAACAATGTGTTTTTTCTATTTACCATCTGTATCAGTCAGTCACCAAGAGCTGGTCAGCCTGATTGGAGAACTTCTATGACCTTGTTTGCTGTTGGATTGATTTCAGTGGGCACATTTCTGTTAAGGGTTATGTGGATTCTTCATTCAAAGGTTTGCATCGTGAGGATGTCTTTTCAGAGCTGGATTTATGTTATCTGAATGATGGATCTCCAACATACCTTTATTCCTACACAGGTACACGTTTGTCTTTAGATATGTTGATATGTGATCCCTCACTTATGCTGGACTATGAGAGATGTGCTCACGCTGATCTTCATGGAAGTGACGACTGTCCAGTTGTCTTGAAATATTATAGTGAAGAAAGCTGCAATTTACCTGAACACCTCAATTATTCTAAGCTACTGGAATCTGTTTGCAGGATGTGTGTGGGTAAAGAACTCGCCCTGCCAAAAGCCTAACAGACATACTCTTAACATGTGCAAAAGACAGTATTCCAACTTCTTTAAACAAACTGCTTTTGCCTAAAATTCAATGAGCACAAACATGCTCTGCGTTGTGTTTATCACAGGCCAATGCTTGAGCATTTTAAAAACTGTGAGCCAAAATGAGACATACTTTTGAACAATTAAGTAAACATCAGTCTTGGAGAGACTTCTGCTCCATGCTGACATCCAAAACATCTAAGAAAAAGGTCTGGAAAATTATTAAGAAAAATCAAAGGGGAAAACACCAGCCTATCAATTCATCACCTGAAACGTGTTGATGCTCTGATTACTGATTAACAAGCTGTTGCCCATCTGTAGGCCTCCACCATTTAACAGAACTCATCCTCCATAAGTAAAGCTGCTGCTATTTTGAAAAGCAATTGAAAAAGAAATCTCCCTGTAACTTCACCTCAAACAGCTCTAAAGTCTACAGTTTACCATTTTCAATTGATGAACTAAAATCAGCTCTTCAAACCTATAATGATTCTGCTCCTGGCCTTGATGATACTCATTACCAACTTTTGAAATATCTTCCAGAAGGTGTGTGCTAACCCGTCTCAAAGTGAACAGTCATATCTGGACCACAAGGTACTTACCGCCCAACTTGGCAGAAAGCTCAGATCATTCCTATTCCCAAGCCTGGAAAAAACCTTACCAACCATTCAGATTATCGTCCACTAGCTCTGACACCTGACTGTCAGATACCAAAAATGGTGTATCCACTTTCACACAATTTTCATCAACTCTTTGCTGATCCTGAAAATTGTCTGGACAAATCTATTATTCCAGCTGTAAAAGAAGCCAAATTTCTGAGTGTTATCTTTGATCAAATACTGAACTTTAAAAGTCACATCCAGTATTTGAAAATTCCATGTCAGAAAGCAGTGAACGTTTTGAGAGTTGTGGCATATACAGATTGTGATGCCGATTAAAAAAAAACCTCTTCCCTGTCTTTACAGAGCATTGATCCACTCTAAACTAGACTGTGGTTATGTAGTCTACGTCTTTGCCAGACCTTGCTACCTAACTCAAGATCCCATCCACCATCAAGGGCTTTGACTGTCTGGGTGCATTTTGCACCACTCCTGTTTATAACCTGTATGCAGGAGAACCATCCTACACAACTGTCAGTTGAAACTTAACATTAAACTAATATTTGAATCTATTTTCAGAACTCAAAAACTCTGCTTATGACTGTGTTTTTGACCCAAAGTTCCAAAAGAAATTTGATGACAGCCTAGTGTCATTGCACCCTTGGGAATATTTCCCATTTGAACAGTGCAGATAGAGACCTAGGTATGGAAAAGATTTTAACCAAATTGTCAGTTGTTTGTTGAAGGCATATTTTAATGTGTTGTGTGGATGAGCTTTTTGTTTTGTTTTGTTTTGTTTTTTCATATGACTTGAGAGTTGACTTCAAGACAGTGACTGCCCTGATATGGCTCTTTGCAGTCAGCTGGGCTGTAAGCAACATTATCTTACTCTAAGGCAGTCTGTCGACCAGTTTCAGTGTATTTGACAAGGTGTGGGGGTGGTGTATGTTTCTGTTTAAGTGTTTGACATGGAGTTAGGTGGTATGGTATTCTGTTTCGGTGTGTTTGACATGCTGCTGTTATGTGCTTCTACTCTAATACATTTGACATGGGTGTCAGGGGGTGGTGTGGGGTTCTGTTCCAGTGTGTTTGACATGTCCAGACGGCCCAGCAAAGAAGGTTGGCACAACATGCTGGTGGGTGGCTTGTGGCAGAAGGACGAAATCATTGTAGTCAATGGTTTGGGACATATCATCTACCTTGACCGCAGCTATCCTGACATGCCCAAAAGGGTCATCAAGGTTGGTCTGTTTTGGAGAGGTGTCGATAAAAATTATGTTGTCCCTAAGGGGATGCTGGAGATTCTTTCAGTATCAATGTGTTCCCTCTTCCATAAAATTTTTGAGCTAGAAAAGTCCACATTTCTTGGACTGTCCACTCATCTGTCAGCTTGTTTGACTCTTCTTTTTTTTGTTTAATCGTTTCATTTCTGATATCCAAGGCCCATAGTTGGATGGTTAGAGTGCTTGCCTGCATGGCTGATGGCAATGAGTTCAAACCCTGTCTGTCCACCCAGCGGTTAATAGGGTGCCTGATTCAGGGAAGGTGGAAGTCATGGAGCAGGAGGAGTGGGCACCATCTTCTGTAATGCTGTGCCACAGACAGGGTGAATCTTTAATTGGTCACTGCCCTTGTGGTTACTGGGCTATGTCACTGTGACCATTAAGCTTTTTAATACTTTTCTGCTCTTTGGGTCCATGAATCTACTTGCCATAAAGTCATATATTTTTTTTCTTTAAATTATAAACTTCTGGCTTTTCCATTGTGATTTGGCGATTAGGAAGTGAGACACCGATAGTCTGCACACTTGGTATGGGTTTATACTTGTAACCTTTAACTTTTTCACGACGTACTGTGCCATAGTTACGCCAGCTCAGTCAACCTGTTCATGACAAGCCATTCTGTGGTTATGGCAACGTTGCCATACTCCCTGGATGAGCCGTAGCGCCGTTCCACCATAACTATTAAAAAAAACTCCCCCGGTTCTCTCGTCTGTGGTCTGAAGGATGCAACAACCTTCAGTATTTACAACAGGGTTCTAACCATTGGAAAGAGTAAGTGTGCGTGCACTAGCGATGACCTTTGTGACCCCAGAGTAGTCCAAACAAAGAGATACTAACCAAACAAACATAAACAAGATTGTGTTCTCCTACGCTATGTTGTTTCCATAACTGTTGCGTTGCTATTTTACCTAGAATATATTTAACTGCGTGCTCATTGCACAGTTCGCATTTTACCCTTTCTGCTGATATATAACAATAGGTTGTTACGTTTATATTAGAGGACGTAAAATAAAATTTTAAAAGTGGGAAAATCGTGCATCTGCAACGTTTTAAGCATGTGCTGAGCACGCAGTGGCAGGGAAATGACGTTGTGCTGCAGCGCCTGTCGCAAAAGAATTAAGCAGTCAAAAGTCTAGCTGATATATTAGAAATTGTGTATTTGAAAGAGCGTGTGTTCTTCTGGTAACTATATTCTAGAGTGGCTATGTGTGCTTGGATGAGCTCTTCGTGATAAAGAACAGAATGTGACTTAAAAAAAAAAAACTGTCAAGTCTCTTGTGCCAAGTAGGACGGTAAGTGATGACTGACGTTGTGCTTGGCTGATAAAACAGCAAGTGCACTACATAGAGACTCAAAGAAAGATGTTGACTTTGATCTTTTTAGAGAGTGTACACAATCTAAGTTTTTTTCAGCCAGGTGTAAATCTGCATTCAGCTGCTCAAGAAGAGTTTACAGAGAAGGCTGAAAACTTATTCAGTTCAGGTCGTGTTTATAGCGCAGCCAATTGCTGAGGTCATGTTTGGGCAGAAAGTTTTTCAGTTGACTGATGTAACAGAGCAAAGAATGCTGCAGTTAAACATGTTTTATGTACATTGTGCAGGGTCACATGAAGCCGATCACGTCTCTGGCTCTTTCTGAAGACAAGACCATTGCTTTCTCTGGAGGCCTAGAAGGCATCGGTATCCTTGCAGACACTTTGAATGCTCTTTACCCTGTTCATACTGTGTAAAGTTTGCATGGTAACTCAGAAAGTGCATGTGTTGTGCTTGTATATGCACTTTAGTGTATGATAGTGTTTCAGAATCGTGACACACATTGCCACAATGCAGTGCAACAGTTCACATCATTCTGCACTGAATCTTGTCAGGACATAAATTTTTACCGCACTACATGACATCATTCCACTCTGCATCCTGTAATGCAGATCACATCATGCCACTTGTCCTGCATTATCATGGTATCATACCACACCACATGTTTCCTTTTAAAATGCCAAAATTGCTTCATGCCATTGCATTAAATTGCAGCTTATAAAACAGGTGACATGTAACTGTGGTGTATTCCTTTTAAACAAATGTATTTTACTTGACTGAAGTTCAGTGTATTGGGATGTTGAAAGTGGTGACAATGACACAGTACATGGCAAGGGCCACGCCAACGAGATTAGAGACATGGTCATCAGTGGGGACAACCTCTATTCAATTGGTGTTGACGACACTCTGAGAGTTACCTCAGTGTCTGCTAAAGAGTTCAGGTTATAACGGTGTTGACTGTTTATCAGTGGTATATTTCATAGTCTTTTTGTTGTTGTAGTTGTCTTTTTTCGTCTGTCTGTTTAGATTTATCTTTTCTGACTTTCTCATTTCTGCATCTCTGTGTATATGTATATTATTTATTCATTTATGATTTTACTTGTTTTATTTTATTTTCTACCATAATTTCTGGGCTATAAAGCATGCTGCTATGGAAGCTGCACCTGCCAGATTTCTAGAAAACATAAAAAAAATCAGGCTTGAACAACAGCTTGTTGATTAGCTCAAGAAGATAGATTAACTCATTTTATACTAGCTGTTATCTCGCTGTTATCTCCCCTTACCTCACAAAGAAAGTAGCCATTTCTTTTTATATTTTTCAAAAAGCATAAAAGAATGTGAATAAGCACAGACTGTGATTTTTTCACTTTATGTTTGTAAATGATCGAGAAAAACCACAAATAAGATTGCAAAGTTATTTTTCTGTTTGTTGGGTAATACAGTATGCATGACAAAGAAAATGAGATTTTGTGTGTCATGTGAAAAAAAAGGGGTGGTACACATCCTACGAACAAAAGATTTACATTAACTGATTTTATGCCCTGAAATTGTTCAACAGTTCGCAACAATTCAGTGGCTTCAGTCACATTTCAATGGCAATTTGTAGTGTTTCTTTCACCATGCATGTTTGATGGAGTAGCAGACAATGCCTTGTTGCCACGTCAAGCCAAACCGAGCCGGTGATGTTGTGTGACAAGCCACTGCTAGCGAGCATTCAGCTTGCGAAGCCTAAGTACCAGTATGTCTGCACGCTAATAAGTATGCAGAAGCTATCTGTAATAAGTAGTTTTGCACAAGAGGTTTGCTCATTCGGAGAAAAATTTCAAAGTTTGGCATCATATACTATACCGTGTCAGACCACAGTAGACCATAGCATTAGAGTCTGACACGGTAAGTATACTAGCTGTCAGACGTTGGATATCCATGCATGCACGCACATACACACACGAACCTGACGTCTTTCCTCCGCACACAACTGCATCCACTCCATACACATAAGGCGCAAACAAAGGTCAATTTTGATTCATCCCCTCCTTAATCTTTTTAAAATCCCATGGGGGTTCTTTACTCTGGCATCAATCAAAGCTTACATATTTTCATCATCTGTCTTTCAGCTGGTGCAACCAATCAAGCACTCTTCTTTTGCACTCAATATTGATTTTGCAGGTTTACTCACTGCAAGTGTCCACACACACACTCTCTGTGGTGTCCGGAACTGGCTTTCTCTGTGCGGGGATCCCATACTGCCCACTACTTATCACATCTACTGGTCAGCGACAAACTTTTGCCCAACCTGGATCTTCCCGCGGATCGGAACTTGGCCCGGGAACGCGCGCAGCCCCCGGCCATCCACCTTAGTGCCCGATCTCCAGTCTCTTCTTTCCTTCCTCTACCGCACGGGGAGTCGGCCAGCAGCTATAACAAACCAGATAAACACGAGTTCAAAACACTGCCAGCCAGTTAGCAGTCATGTTACACTAACATTTTTTAACTCTTCAATTTTTCAAACATAGTTTCGGTTCCGACAATAAACCGTTGAAAACAAAATGGAGAATCATCTAGATTCTCACAATATAAAATTAGATACTTACGGCTTGAGTACCGGTCAATCAACTACAATTCACATACTTCTGTATGTGTTAGGCCTCTGCCTTTGTCAATGGGCACAGTCTGCCTCTTCTTCATCTAAATCATCTGTTCCATTCTCAGAGTGCGCACTGACACAGGTCAACGCCTGTTTTTATATTCAAATCGCGTGAACAGTGTTAAAAATTTCACTCAAACCCTGGGCCACGTTTAGTCAATACGCTCCCTTCTGTCGCACGAATCAATAATCTTTTTGTTAATCTGTACTGTCTCATGTAATCGCGTAGCATACGAAATATCGCTCCGCATTACATGACACTAGCCAAACAGGGAGTATGATAAAAACTCCCCATTTTGGCGTCATATACTGTACCATGTCAGACCATACATTCTATGGCAGTTAGCTCTGCCAGGCCGAGTTTTGTGGCAAATGCAGTCATAAGATAGTCACGTGATGCCTACCCTACTTCTGCCGACGGAAGTTGATGATGTTCGCTTCCCGAACCTCATTCACCTTTGCCTGCCGTCTAAGCAAGATAAGTCTTGTGTTCTGTCTCGCCTATTCTTCTGCCTTTGTATAAAGATTGCTTGTGTTTTGCTTCTTTACTTGTTCAGTTGTGGCTTGCGCTTGCACTAAACCCTTGATATCCTCGTCATGTGAGGTTTTTGGTAGGTTATCATCTTAATATCTTTCATGATCGCCTCTAATCTTGCGACTTCATCATTGTGACTCACGATTTTGTTCGATCGTCGTCTGGCTCCTTCGTCTTTGTTCCCTTGCGAGTTTGTTTTCGTGCGGCGCTTTTGCATCTTCTTTTCTCTTCATTGCCCTCGGTAACTCATTCCCATTCGGACTACTCGGTAATTTTTGTTCCTTGATCGAAAACTTACCCGGTATTTCGTCCAGCGATTGAAACCCCTTCGCTCCTCGGCCGCCATCTTCCTCCACACTGGTGATGCTTCCCCCACTCCGCCTCGTTTACACCAAGTTGATACGAAGTTTATCGTACCCCGTCTAGATTTAGCTTTGCAATTTTGTTGTACTAGTGCATAAGGAATCTTTTCTGTGGTAAAAGCCGATCGTACGTAGTACACGCTGCCGGAATTGACTTAGTGTTTTGATTGCGTTGATCGAGATTTTGACCACGCGCCATTACTCAGCACTTTTGAGTGCCGGTCATCACAGTGCGTTTGCGTACTGTCTCCTGCCCTCCGATCGTTACTTGCCGTCGATCGTTGACATCCTTATCCCATCGGGCCGATCGAGTAGTGCCAATCCCTTGATCTACCCCCTTGTCTCCTCTTTGCGTTCATGCGTTCGAGATTGTCCCATCCACCAGGATTGGTGACTTGCCAAGAAAAAAATGTTATTATTATTATTATTATTATTATGAATACTGTATAGTGCCTGTCCTCAGCTGAAGACCAAGCTCTAAGCACTTTTACAGTCCATGGACTCGTTTAAAAAATGGGCTGTCTACATGGGTAGAGCAGACTGAAAAGCTGCCAGCTGGCGCTTGATTGAGTCGTTTCCCATGTCATCCAGTCAACATCGTTCACTCCATTTCTGTACTTCCTTTATTCTTTCCATTTCTCACACAGGGTGCGTGCTATGTGTAGCATGTCATCCATACCAACAGCCAAACTGGCCTTCTCTTCCGAAAGTTGGTGATGGGATTTTACATGTGTGCAAATTGTTATGCGTGCGTTCACACACAGAACCTCAGTCTATCGTCTCATTCTAAGGGCTGTTAGGGAAATGGAGTCGGAACCAATTTTTAACTCCAAGGGAAAATTCCCCAGTACCAAAAAACAGCCCAGCAGAGATTCAAACTCACAACCCCAAGATCGCCAAGATTATGAGTCGGCGCTCTGCCACTAAGCTTTTCCCGTCCCTGTTAACACCAAATGACTGATGGACTCATGACAGCTGGGACAAGAGGAAAGGGGAATAGGAGGGCAGAGTTACAAGAATTGGTAGCCTGGAAGATTTGAATTCTGTATTATGTATTTCATAGCTGTTGTCAGTTTCAAATTCAGTTATTTGTTTGAACTGATTATTTCAAAGCTGTTGTCAGTTTCAAATTCAGTTGCTTGTTTGAATCAATGGCAGACTGTGTGATGATGGAGGAGAAGCAGTTGAGGCAGTGTGGGGAATGGAGTTAAGGAGTGGAAAGGGTAGGGGGAGGGAGAGAAGAAGGAGGCAGTGAGTGCATTACCAACATGTAGTTCAAGATTCCTAATGCAAATACACTGATAAGCATCATTTTGTTGTTTATGCTAGACAAGGAGAGAAGATGGTGTCTATACAAGAAATACATTGTTATTCAATAATACAAAACAATTCATATAGTTATGTAAGTGCATTTTTAGGTGACGTCACATGTTTCCTGAACAAACAAGGACATAATTTTCAAGAGATGCAGTGTATGATGTAGATAGATAGAGGTAGATTGATATTTAGATAGATAGATAGATGAAAAAAAAAATGTTTGCAGCTATTCAAATGCACTGCTGCATATGACATAGATCATGTTAACTTTTTTTTTTCTACTAGACACAGAACAGATTTCAGTGTACAACAGTGACAGTATGTACAAGCATCAAAGAAGTAAAGCATGTCAAATACACTTCCATCTGAAACACATCATGATATTTAGAGAAAGAAAAGATTCCAGTGCACAACAGTAAAAGTACATATGAGCATAAAAACGTTATAAAATATGTCACATACTGTATCATATGAAATATAGTGTGACTTGCAGAGAAAGCAGATTCCAATGCATAACAGTGACAGTATGTAAAAGCATCAAACTAAAAAAGTGATTAAACATCACAGTCTCAACTGAAAAACATCATGACATGCAAAGAAAAGGTGGTAATGGTAATGTTGCATATAGTCCAGCCAACAACAAAAGGCCATACCAGGGCTGTCACCGGATTGAAGTTTAACTCAAGTCTTTTGAAAAAAAAAAAAATAATTCACACACAACTCTTCCAAAACACACTGGGAATTTCATTAAATATCTTTCCTCTGAAAAATCTTAGATCAGATGAAAAATGTTAAATCTCCCTCAAAAACTCAAACATCACATCAGGTGGGACAATCTGAACAAGGTTTTCATGGAGACTGCTGTAAAGTGTTTATGTCTCATATCATGCAAGTCCCAACATTTGAAAGGATATGTTTGACTGTTGCAAAGAAAGAAAACAATACAGCCATATTTTAGCATCATATTCACTCCAATAAGGCACCAAGGTTGTGGACAGCACATGAACAGAAAATGAAAAACAGCTTCAGTGTATGACTTTTTAGCATGAATCCACAGTTAGTTGATAAGTGTTTTATATGGAAACTGTTTTACCTGGTCGGCTGCATCATTTATTTTCGTGAAGTATGTTGTTTCTCCATTTTTTATGCATATGGACCAGCTTCCTC
>JADBJO010000154.1:944115-1011615 GCA_016801955.1 Conus betulinus
TGCACATGGGAAGGCAGAAGATATGTTTAATTTGATATTTAATTACACATACTATACCGTGGCTCACTAATGCAATAAACGGCAGCAATTTGCTATCCCTGCCTCGTAAACAATAAAGTCCGTACGGACAACAAAACCCCTGAAAGGGCCTCGTGCCTTGCGCATGCTCAGATCAATCCTCTTTTCTCAGCAGCCTTTTTCCCATTAAGCCTGGTGTACACGAGCAGCTAAGTATTTTTTTTTTTTGCTTTTCTCGCGATCGATCGATTGTTGTTGCTGTTCTATGGTGTCCTTGCTTATGTTTTCGCTTAAGGGAGAAACGTACGTGAAGCGATTAGGTGGTAAGGCGAGAGTTAAGGTTTTGTCATTTGATTCCCGCATCTCGCCGGCAGGCTCTTTGTCTCTGGCTGCGCTAAACCTCCTCTCTCTTCAGCGTCACTTTTCTCTCTCTTCTTCTTCTTCTTCCTCCTCCAAGGGTTCATTTCAACTCAGCTGTGATTCTGTTGTTGTGACAGCGAGCTCTTTCTCACAACCCTTTTCGTGACAGTGATCGGCTCAACTGCGGTTCTGTCGATCCTGTCCCATTTGTCCCCTAATGGCGATCAACTCAGCTGCAATTCTGTCGTTCCATTACTGCATCCTGTGTTCAGTTCAGCTGCAGTTTCACTGCACACAGTTCAGTTCCCATGGCAGAATCGAAGATGCTCAAGCCCTCTACAATGGAGGCTCCGGAGTGGGGTAATGAGGCAGGCTTCTTGTCTACCTCTCGCTCTCGCTCGGTAGGCAATGCAAGGGAAGCATCTTCCTATCAAGGGCTTAAATCTCATTCAGCCCCAGTTGTTTCCCTTCCCCCACCTCATGTGTCTGCCCCTTCTCTTGGGCAGAACACTTGGGTTTCGCCCTCATTTCAGGGCGTCCCTCAGGGGACTGGCGCATTAGCCCCCCATTTACTGGGTTGGGCCAGCAGCCACAGCATCAGCCCCCCCATCATGGGGTCAGGGCCCTTTGCCTTGGGCACAATGGGCCCAATGGCAGTATCCCCCAACCATGGGCTTTCTGCAGCCCCCTGCTCCGGGGTTTCCCTGGTGGCCGGGTTTTATGTCCAGCTCTCCACCAGTGCAGGCCTCTTCCTCCCAGGCTCCTTTGGCCCATATGACGGCCGATCCCTCCCCCAGAGTGTCTGGGGAATCAGCCAGCCCGGGCCCCCCTGGGCTTTTGCCATACACCGCTTTGCCAAGGGCAGTCACCCCCTCGGTCTGTGGCTCCAACCTGGTGGATTCGGGGTTGGAGGATGAGGGCCAGTTGCCCGGTTCTTTATTCCTTCTGGGACTCTGTGGCCTTTCTGGCTTCGCTTGTCCCGGAGGCGGTGTTGTCCGCTCGGGAGGTCAGGCCCCCTGCCCTTTGGCAGCGGAACTCGCCCTGGGGTCTCTCCCACTTGTGGCTGTGCCCTCCTGTCTTTTTAAAGGAGTTGGTCATGGTAGCCGACTGCATGAGGAGGGCCCAAATAAAAGTCAGGGGGCACGGAGACACAGGATATCACGCCTGGCTCTGTCCCTGATTTTCCTGGTGCACTGGCATTCGGAAAATATCTCAAGCCAGAGAGTCTTCCTTTTGCCAAGAAGGCCTTCTTGGTAAATGGTACTATCCCGGAAGCCACTCTCCCCCTGTCCCAGGAGGACCTCTTCCTGGTCCAAGAGAGGTCTAAATTGCAGGCTCGGCAGGTGGCCCTTTCAGAGCGCTGCCTTGCCGAGTGGGAAGAGTCCAGCTAGGAGGGGTTTGGAAGCCATCTCGGTCATGGATTCCTTCTTAGGGGGACTAGTGTCTGCTCTTAAGGATCGCAATTCGGAGTCCTTTGTCATCCACCAGTCTGCAGACCCATTGCCATTGGTGGCCTGTATTCAGCCCATGGCTGAAGGGCTAAAATATTCAGCCGGGGCCTTGGCTAGGCTTCATCTAAACTCGGTCCTAGCGAGGAGAGATGCTGTCCTATTGGCATCTTCTGTGGCCCGCTCCGCCTCTGCCCGCGCCTCTCCTACGAATATATATGTTGCTATATCGTAAGTTTGAAGAATGTCACATGAGCCATTTACTCGGGGGAAAAAAAAATCTTCTTCTTCAGAACTTTCTTCCGAATCGTTGCTCATCATACCTGGAACCTCATCCCAGTCGAAATCTAGGTGACCTAAGGTCACTCTAAGCTTCATTACCCAGCACTTTCACTAAGTCTTATGCCGTAAATTCAACAAATCACAGTATCTCCATCACTAAATCTCGTTTATAGAACGGCAGAAATCAAGGTTAGCCATGGTGAAAAAACAGCATTTCGACTTCAAAACTTAAAAATTCGTAACTCGAGAACCACGGCCTGCATCGACTCGCGTTTTTTTGCAGACGGGTAGAAAATGGCTACAGGAAGAAGGAAATCACGTTCTCACGAGACTTCCTTTTCTATGAGAAACATGGCGGCGCCCATTGTTGCCACATGTTTTACCAGGCGCTGGCAGGCGCTCAGTGTTTTGGCTGTGTGATTTCCGGTTGGGCGCTAGCGGGCCCCAATGACTTGCCCCCGACCTGGGTACTGTACCCCAGGGCGATCCTGTGGGCAGTCTGTCCAGGCGCCTCAGTGCCTGGGAGCGGCTTCCCGCAAGCCCTTGGTCTCTGCAGGTGATCAGGTCAGGGTTTCGTCTTCCTTGGGGTGCAGTAAAGACTCCGCTCACTCCCTTCCCTCCTCCTTTCACTCCTCCTCGGGATCTAGCGGCCTCTCAGACCTTAGACCAGGAGGTTCTTTTGCTATTAGCCAAGGGAGCCACAGAGGAAGTCCGGGCTTTTATGGCCACATTTTTGTGGTCCCCAAAGCTTCTGGAGGATGGAGACCTGTTCTAGACCTCTCGCCCTTGAACAGGTTTCTTCTCGTCCTCCATTTTTGGATGGAAGCCCCCTTGTCAATCCGTGATGCCTTGCCCCTGGAGACTGGGCAGTATCCATAGACCTGAAAGATGCGTACTTCCATCTCTTGATCCACCCAAGGGACAGGAACTATCTCCGCTTCGTGTGGAGAAACCGCGTTTTTCAGTTCAGGGCTCTTCCCTTTGGTCTAGCCCCGGCCCCTTGGGTTTTCACGAAGGTGGACCGGGAACTTTGCATGCACGTTCGGGAGAGAGGAATTTGTCTGAAGGCCTGTCTCGACGATTGGCTTCTCCTTGCCTCTTCCAGCACTCTGTGCTCCCAGCAAGCTCTCGAGGTTCTAGACCTCTGTCAGCAGCTGGGATTTGTTCGCAACGAGGAGAAGTCCAATCTCATCCCGTCGCAGCGGTTTCAGTTTCTGGACATGTTCTTCCACACCACCAAGTGGTTGGTCTCTCCAACCCCCCAACGTCTCGTTCGTGTCCAGCACCTCTTGGCCCATCTCCTTTCCTTGGATCAGGCTCCAGCCAGGAAGCTGGCCTCTCTTCTGGGTCTGATGGAGTCCTTGGCCCCCTTAGTGCCCCTTGGACGACTGCACAAACACCGGTTTCAACGCCTCTTTCGCAGGCGTTGGTCTCAGGCGTTTGCAGTCGTGGGACTTTCCAGCCCCCTCAGTCAGTAGTTCCAATCATCGGTGGCCCAATGGCACTCCCAGTCCTGGCTGGCTCAGGGAGTCCCCATCACACCCCCTCCTCCGCAGGAGGACCTGTTCACGGATGCATCCCAGTCCGGGTGGAGTGCCCATGTCAGCTCTCTGACGGAGGCCCGGCAATGGTCCCCGGAGATGGGATCCTGGGCATATCATTCAGCTGGAGCTGGAAGCCGTGTTCCAAGCCCACAAGGAGTTTCTTCCCTTCCTGAAGGGAAAACACATTCTTCTCAACACCGACAACATGACTGTGGCATGTTATATCAACAAGCGGGGGGAAGGGGGGGGGGGGGGGGGGGGGGGGGGGGGGGGCGTTCTCTCACTCCCTGTCCCTGAGGGCGGAACAGCTTCTCCTTTGGTGCGAGGCACAATCCATCCAGATCTCGGCCAAGCACGTTCCTGGGAAGATCAGCATTCTCGCGGACTCCCTCAGCAGGTCGCACATGGTTCTTCCCTCAGAATGGACTCTTGTCCACTCAGTCCTGGAACCACTCTGAACTGTGTGGTTCAAACCACAGGTAGATCTGTTCGCCACCCAGTTCAACCACCGTTTCCAGCTGTGTATGTCTCTCCAGCTCCGGATCCGGCAGCGTGGGCTGTGGACGCCCTGTCCATCCCTTGGTCCGGACTGACGGGCTATGCCTTTCCCCCATTCTCCATTCTGGGAAAAGTTCTCCGCAAAGCAAGGGAGGATGCAGCCACGCTGATTCTTGTAGCTCCCCGCTAGCCGGCCCAAGCGTGGTTTCCAGAACTGTTACACCCTGCTTCACGTGCCTCGATACCGCTGGCCTTAAAAGCAAAGTCCCTGCTTCAGCCACGGTCAGACATTCCACATGGCAATCCAGATGTGCTGCATCTTCACGCCTGGCTACTGTGTGGGACGCGGTGTCTGCACAAGACACCTCTCCTGTGGTAATCGGCCTTGTGGAACACGCCCACAGGCCAGGCACCCAAAGCTTCTACAGTGTTCTCTGGAATGGCTGGCTCTCTTGGTGCTCCAACCATGCAGTGTCCTCCCATTCTCCCTCTCATTGTCAGTTGGTGAACTACCTAGCTTTTCTTTCATCAGAGAGAAAAGCTTTCTGCCTCCTCTGTTAAGGTTCACCGGGCGGTTATTTGCACTACTATCTGCCAGCTAGGCAGTCCCTCCTTCGTGGAGGACCCTCTTCTCGGGATCTGGTCAGAGGAGTAGTCCTACAGGAGGCCTGATGCCCCCACCATACCCTGGCTTGGGATCTTTTCTTAGTCCTCTCCTCCCTCAGGCTCCCCCCTTATGAGCCCATCCGGGAGTGTTCTCTGAAGTTCCTTTCCTTCAGAACAGCCTTTCTCGTTTCCATGGCCTCAGGGAGGCACTGCAATGAAGTCCACGCCCTTAGTGGCCTGCCTGGGGACGCTGCCTCCGAACCGGATGGCTCGATGTCTCTTCGCCTCCTCACTGAATTTTTAGCGAAAAATCAGTTGCAGGCTTTGACTGCGAGAGTCACTGTCCATAAACCATTACTGTTTGTTCGTTATATTTGCCACCTTGTATCACAATAAGTTGTCAAGACCTTGTCGGTCTGACTGACTTACTCGACCTAGTTTGCTGTTGGGTGACTTTAATGGCCATAGTCCCATATGGGCTAGTCATCCGGGGGTCTCTTAATGGAGGATGTTTTTTCTCAGCTAGATCTGTGGTGTCTGAATGATGGCTGTCCCACGTTTATGCATTCCTCTAATGGTGCATTTTCATATATTGATCTGTCAGTTCGACCCTTTGCTGGTCCTGGGCCAAGAATGGTCTGTCCATGACAATTTGCGTGGATGTGACCATTTTGTTATAGTTTTAAAATCCATAGAAGCTGACAGTGCCTCTGTATCAGACCATCTTAATTATAAAAAAAAGCCACCTGGACTCCATTTACAGCGAAACATGTTCTTTTAAACTGTTGAGACATGCATGATGTGAGACATAAACATTTTACAGCAGACTCCATGAAAAACTTGTTCAGAGATGTCCCACCATTCGATTGTGATCTTTGATTACCTGAGAAAGATGAAACATTTTTCATCTAATCTAAGATTTTATGGAAGTTAGATTGTTATTAAATTTCTTATGTGTTTTTAGAAATTGTGTTTTAATATGTTATGTGTAAGTAGTATTGTTTTTTGTTTTTTTTTTTTGTTTTAAATATGACATGAGAGATGAGTGGTGACAGCCCTGATGTGGCCCTTTGTAGTCGGCTGGGCTATAAGCAGCATTCTCTCATATAAATCACAGATACAGTTCTCAGGTCCTTTTGGCTAGTCTCCTTCAACAGGCCTGCTGCTTATCCTTTAGCACATGAAGCTGACTGCCTGATTTATTTTTTCAAGAAAGTGAAAATGAAGTCATGCACATGTTAGTGTGTCAGATTTTGTAAGCTTGATTTTATGTCAGCATGATTTTAGTGATTAATCAGTTGTATGAGAAACAAGTGATATTCATAGTAAAAGGCATTGTGAGTTATCATGGTCATGTCCTTGAGGCAGCGCATGAGACTTTCCCGTCAGTCAAACTTGACCAATGATTTGATGATACAGCAGTGCAACGAAGATCCTTATTTCTTCCTGCGTCAATAAAACTGTACACACTTGATCACAACAAGAAACACCGGTTCTCTGCCAAAGTTTCGTCTTTACTTGACTTCATCAGGACTGTTACCTTGGAACACCTAGTAGTCCTCCTTTGACATTTATCGTGTCATACGTCATCGTCTATATGTATTTATTGGTCTCTCGTTTATGTCGTCAAACTTGGAAGATTTTTGTTCTGTTTCTTCCTTTCTCTCCCTTTTTCTTCCTTTCTCTGTTTTTTTTGCTTTCTCTCTCTCTCTTTCTTCTTTCTTCTCTTTCTTTCTTTCTTTCCTTCTTTCTTTCTTTTCATTCTTTCAAACAGGCACACACACACACACACACACACACACACACACACACACACACACACACACAGTTTGTCCAAGTGGCAGCAGGGGAAGAATCATGGACACCATCTGAGCTCTAGTCCCATACATTTAGGCCATCAGGGTATTTGTTTTCAGTTTGTGGGACCACAATCATTCCCAGACTTTGCGTTTGCACGCATTCTGGAATGGCGCTGTTCTATTGCAATAACCCTCATGTCCACCGTGGAGTGGTTGTTGGCTTGGAAGTGTTTGGCTACCAGGGTTTCAGCACGGCAGCCTTCCGTTTCTCTGGTCCCTTCATTTTTTATGCTTGACCTGTGGCCATAAAAACGTTTCTTTAGTGGCTGTCCCGTCTCCCCAACATACTGCGTGTCCTCACAGCATGCACAATTGATGAGGTACACCACCACATCACTGCTGGTGCACGTCAGTCTATGGCATACCTGGAACACCTGACCGGTGCGGACACTGGTGAACTGTGTGGTCTCTTGCAGATGTTCAGTGCAGAGGACACAGCTCTTTGACTGGCACTGTGTAGCAGCTGCAGGCCCTGGGGACACTTCTACCTGCACAGGGGGAGGCTGGGAGGGCATGAGCAGACTGCGCAGGTTTCTGCACTTCCACTCTCTCTACCATGGGGGCTTGGGGGATGGCCTTTCTCATTCTTCTGCTGGTATGGAGCGTGGGCAGGAGCTCCCGTAGCCACTGAGCAATGGGAGGGTGGGCGGGGTTGTGTGTAATTATGAAGGGGATGCGTCCTGTGGAGTTGGTCCTGTTACTGTACGTGAGGGTCTGCTGCCTTGGTATTGCTGCCGCCCGGTCAATGGCTTTTTGCACAGGCCAGGGGGGTAGCCCCGTTTCACAAGACAGCCCTTCAGTTCCACACAACGCTTGAAGAATACTTCCTCCTTTGAGCATAGTCTCCCTAGGCGGAGGCTCTGCCCGAAGGGAATGCCGCAGACGCAGTGGCATGGATGGCATGAGCTGAAGGGGAGGTATATGTTGGCATCCGTTTCTTTGATGTGCACATCCGTGGTCAGTTTCCCATTGGTGATGCTTATCTCCGCATCCAGGTAGGGCACCCTGGACCTGCCATAGTTTGAAGTGAACTTCACACTGTGAAGCTGTTGGTTGAGCCATGCTAGGAAGTCTTTAAGGCAGTCCTCCCTCTGAAGCCACAGCAGCAGCACATCATCGATATAGCATCTCCAGTGTCGGACCGGGATCTTCCAGGGGGAAGAGGTGAGCAGTTCTTTCTCTAGCCACCCCATGTAGATGTTAGCGATGGGCAGGTGCCATGGGCGTGCCCATTGCTGTCCCCTGTACTTGCTGGTACACCCTCCCATCAAACCTAAAGACGTTGTTTTGTAGAATGTGCATGATAGTCTGCTGTAGGAGACGGACGTCCGGGATAACGTCTGAGTCATTCTTGTGTTCTCTGAGCATAGCCTTCAGAGACTGAGGAACCTCTTCATAGGGAATACTGGGGTACAGTGCCACCACATCTACTCTAACGACAAGGGCATCGTCAGGAATGGGTTGCTGGTCTGTATTCCACTCATGTAGGATGTTCAGCAGGTGCATTGTATCCTTGAGATACGAGGGTAGTCTCTGAACGATGGGTGGAGCCAAAAGTCCACCAGTTTGGAGAGGCGCTCTGTGGGTCCATCAACTCCAGACACTATAGGCCTAACAGAGGGGTCGTTGAGGCGTTTGTGAATTTTCGACAAATGGTAGAAACTGTGTGTCCTTCACCGTGTCCTGATTCACGATTGCCCAATATTCGGTCTTGTCATTGATGAACTCGGCGTTGTGCGGCTTTCTGAAGAGTTCATTGGATGCCCTGGCAATTTCCTAAATTGGGTCTGATTGGAGTTTTCATAATGCTCTGGATTGGTCAGCTGGCGCATCACTTCCTTGTGATATTGTTCAGTCTTGGATGACCATGGTACCCCCTTTGTCAGCTGTTGAGATGCATAGGACCCTGTCACCCACCTGTTTCTGGAGTTCAGCGAGGGCGTGGCGACATGTGTGGCTGATGTTAATGTGATTGGGAGGTATAGGAGTGTAAGACGTCACTTGTGATAGCAGAGTGGCCACAAAGGCTTCCATGGCTTAGTCCTGACCTTACCATAAGTTCGGGGTTGGACAATAAAACTGTTAAACAGATATGTGTTTTTAGTACTGAAAACATGCAAGTGCATATGTTGTGGGAATTTCGTTTTGTTATTTTATAGCACTTTCTTTTAATGCCTTTTTTTAATGCGTGTTCAGAAGTTCAGAGTGACACGGAAAAAGGATGCTCAGGAAGAGAGCCTATCTACATTTAATCAAGTGTCTGAACTCTCACATCCCACTTTTTTATATTGCATATGCATTTTTTAATAGGGAAAATGTGTGTGTGAGGGGGGGGGGGGGGGAGGGGGTGTCAGTGCAAATTTCTTGTATTTATAAAGTACACATGATTTGAGCTCCTCATTAGACTTGAGCTGAAAGTGACACTATAATGCTGGTCTTTTTCAGGAGAAATTGGTGATAATCTACTCGCTGCCAGCACTGGAAGAGCGGAACAGAATCAGCGTGAAAGACACAGTGAGCTGCTTGGCCTACTCCCCTGACGGAACTTGTCTGGCTTTTAATGACCACAAGAAAGTGAAAGTTGTGTCTGCTGAAAATTATCAGGTGGGTTGGTATGTTTGTTGGACTGAGAGACTGAACAAGTTGGAGACTGCCATGATGGTATAAAGGACAAGAAATATGTTCCAAGCATATAGTGTGTATCTGTTTTTTAACTGTTGTTTTTAGTTTGTTTTCAGCACCCTCATCTTCTGAGCACTCCATGTTTCGAATTCCAGCCACTCTGAACAAAGTATTACGTGTTATTGTCCTGTTGCCGTTACAGCCCCAGCAGTCTACATGGACCAATCATTAGTAGGTCTTCATGAGGCAGCCCACTAGAGGAGATACTGCTCTGCAGCTAAGTCACTTTGGTGGTTTTCAGAGGTGCCTGTTCTGATTCAACATGCACAAGACACCACCTCTACAAAGCCACCTTACTGAACACAGGTATGGTTTAGCTCTGGAGTCAGGGGTGAGTAAACATTAGAGGGCTCCACCAAGTCTGTTCAAAGACAATCCCCAGGAACTTCTTCTTCTGCGTTCCCCTGGTCATGCTGGTCAGATAGAAAGTCCGGTAGCTTGGGCAAAGTCTGCGGTCCGTCGGAGTGAGTCCGCCGTTCCCCACAGCTTTTCTTGGAGTTCCACTGCACGGGCCAGAACTCACTCCGCAGGCTGTTGAACGTGGGACAGGACTGAAGTACGTGGGCTGGGTTTTGTGGGCCAGTGCCACATGGGCACTCATCTGTGTGCGATATGTTCATGTGATAGAGGTTCCCCAGGAACTAAATGACACTAACAGCCTTGACACAGAATCATCAAGGGCAGGGATGCAGGAAGCAAGGCATAAGATGCTATAGAAATTCAGATGTATTTTCCCTTGACTCTCTTCAGTTCTTTCCCTTGAATTTTGATCACCAGTGATCGACGGTTTTCTTCCCAGAATTATAGTATTTAAAGCAACATTTTTGTTATCTGAAGCAATATATCACCTAAAAAACCGAAAGAGACATATTAATCTCAAAAATTATTTTAGAAATAATGCTCAGAATGTTAAGAAAAAAGAACATCCGTCATGCAAAATGCAAAAGTCTCAAAAACTCTTGAGTTAAGATGATCCATGCAGATGATGATGATAATGTTGTTGAGATTCAGTCTGGATTGAAATGACATGACATGGCTGTACCACCCTTCAGTTTGTAATAACCAGACCTAAGAGATAAAAGGACATTGCCAGTGCTGAACAGGTAATACGATCTGTACTCACAGACATATCCATGAAGAGAATAAAAGTCAGCTGTAAGATTCCCAGTCTTCTCATTCAGTCTGTCATCAAAGCGTCACAGCTGACATCAAGAGTGAATGGCAAAATGCAGAATTTCAGGGTTTGTGCTGTCTGTCTGCTCCTTCAAAAACACCCGCAGGCACGCCCGTGAGGACAAAAGGCACAAGGGGAAGAGCCGGGATGCTGTGACATTGAACCCTGATCAGACCTTCACCTGCAGCTGTTGTGGCTGTGCCTGCCTATCCTGCACTGGCCTTGTAAGCCACAAGCGTGCCTGCAGTTCACATGGGCCACTTCTTCCATAATCTTCGTCTGCGAAGCCAAGCCTGTTTATTACAATGACGAAAACTTGAAAACTGAAACCACGACAAAAAGCAAACATCTTAAAGTAGTAGCACTTGTTTGGGCTGACGCAGTAGTTCATTGATGTAATTGTGCAACTGTAACATTGAAAAAAATAAATTGAAGTCATGCTTGAACTCTGAAAGAAAGTTGTGCAGTTATCAGGGAAGAGACTGCTGAGAGTAATAAAAAAAAAAAATTTTCTTAAAAAAAAAAAAATAGAAACAAAATGTTCCTACTTACTTTTCAGGTGCATAGTCGTGCTTTAGAGTGAGAGCTGGCCATCTTCGCATTTTAGCAGCAACTTTCTGCTGGAAAGCCAAAGTTGTCTGCTCTCATACCTGAATCAGGGAGAGAGAATTAATGTTTGACGACATCTTCCCTTGTTGAATGGTTGGGAGATTTTGTCCATTAACACCGCTGCAACACTGTAAACGAAAATTATAAAAAGGGAAGAAAAAGAAGTAACCTCTTTTTTGTGTTGCATGTGTGTTCTTGGTCATGCTTACTTGTCCAAAACAAATGCTGTGCTCCTACTTGGTGTGAACTATGCCCTGCTAAATCAGGAACCTGAACGCCAAAGAAAGAAAGAAAGGAACCTGAAATGTGTGTGGGGGAGGGGGGGTTATTGTGTGGCCTGTGCTGGTTTCACTGATTTGTTCCTCAGAATCAGTTTTATGTCTCTCTCAGAATGTTTTATGACAAAGGATGTGCATATTTCATGGACAGGCAATTGTGGGCGAAAGTGAGAAACACACGGCACGTGTAGTTTGCATGGCATGGTCACCTGACAGTCGGAGGTTTGCCACCGGTGCTCTGGACAGTCATATAAGAGTGTGGCCGGCGGGACATGACAACTGAATCAGAGAGAAGTTGGCAATTAAAGGTGGGTGGTTTGAGTACATTTGTAGGCAGATGAGACTGGGGGGAAAGGGATGGACATACGTTGACACATTTTGCCACATTTCAAAAAGGTTTACACACTTGCAGAAAACGACAAAGCATAGAATCTGTATGCAATATAAAAGTTAATTACATATCAAGTCAATGGTGAAATACTAAAAAACAGGGTTTTTTTTTTATCTCATTATGTAACATACTGGCCATATCTGGAAAACCTAACAGACGCATGCCAATGACCAAAGCAACTGATCTACACATGAATGAACAATTTATTTTGACTACTTTTAAAATGCCCAGACAAATCTTTCATGACTGCTGCTTCTGAATTTCTAGGGTTTTTTTCATATCATGTCAGTCATTTTAAGAAAAAAGAAAAGGAAAAAAATGTGAAAGGTGTACTTTTTTGCCTTAGTGTATATCTGTTCTCAGCAAGTGCACTGGGAAGAATTAAATGATTTTTCTATCGAAGTAAATGTTCTTTTCATCATATAAACAAGTTCATTGTTGGATTCTTCACCCACCACAAGTTCAACTGCCTCTCAAAATGAAAATTGCCTTTGTTCTACCATCATACTTTTGGAAACAGCAACCTCTGATCATTTAAAGATAAAACTGTTCGTGGGAAAACCAGACTGTTCTGGCCTACAAGAAAGAACTAGTAAAGTTTAATGGTAATGGTCCTTGTAGTTCACCTAGGATTGAAGCTGGGAGTTGGAGACCAAGGATTCAGGGAAAGGTACATGAAGATAAATGTTCAATGGCTTTGTGCTGTCCCAATTCAGTTAAAAGCTGTTTCAACAATTCATTACATTATTAACATAATTTGTGGAGAAAACCAGCTTTCAAGGCCAATCCCTGTATCTTACCAGAAAGTTTCCTGGAAGTACATAGGTGGCTTCTGAGAGACTGCCAGAGTGCTTCAGACGTACATTTTCTTCAGCTTCTGGGCAGCTTTGCCCCTCTGATCCACAGAGTGGGCTATTGCCTCTGCACCCCACCAGGGTGGTCAGCCCCCGGACTACATCCCATTCCGTATTTTCCATATTGAGAACTTTCACACTTGTCTGTGTATGGCTATTGTTGTTGGTTTTTTTTAAAGTAAGGAGGGGGAGTATAGGATCATTGGCCGTCATCAGGTTTTGTGCTGTAAGATGATAGGGGTGTCTTATGTTGTTGTTTTTTGTGGTTTTTGTTTTTAATGCTTCGTACTGCTCCTAGTTATCAGTTTTTCAGGGAGGAGGTGAGGGGTAGGGGGTTGGGTGGTAGGGGATAAGAGGTGGGGGGGGAGGGAGGGGAGGAGGGTGTTGTCTCCCTCATTGCCAGATGAATGTGTGACATTGACGAACCAAAGAAGGCAATGCCTGTGGGTTGAAGTGAAGTGGTCTTTGCCATGCTGTGTGCAGACCGCACCATGAGCCACGTCAACAAGCTGGCCTGGCTGAACTCCAGCTCCATCATCACCGTGGGTCAGGACTCCAACATCAAGCAGTTCGAAATACTTGATGAGCAGAGTATGCAGCAGCAGGTCAAACACTGAACACGGCCGTGTGCGCTGGACCATGATGTCGGCAGGCTCTGTACAGCCTGTTCTGCTGCTGCCTTGCTGAATCTTCCTATACAAGTTCAAATCACGTCTGACTTGTGGTATTTGGTTTTCTGCTTGCACAATTTCTTTTTCCCCTCCACAGTAAGACAGTAGGTGACAGTCAGATGAGAAGAAGCGCAGATGTTTTACATTACACACTAGGATGCAACTGCGTTGTTTTTTTCCTTGTGCAAAGGGTAGATTTGTTTTTCTTTTTTTTTTTAAGGGTTTTAACCCTACAAGGTCTCCACCAACTGCTATCAGGGCCTGCTGTCTTTTGATCTCTGGTATTACAGCATACCTTGCTTTGAAGACTTGTGTTGGTTTTTTTTTTTTTTCACAAAAGGGGCAAGTAACAAATAAACATTCAAAAAGAAGGTAAAGAACAACAAAAAACCCACCCCAATATTTTGTAATCATTTCAAGTGGCTAGTTGTATCTTCTAACTGGGGATTTCTTTATTCTGCTTCCATGCAGGCATTGTATGATTCATGATATGTTGGTTTTAATTTCCCACCTAACTCTTGCAAGGTGTGTAAGAAAACTAAAATCACATCTTGGATGCTTTCGTTCTAGACCGGCATCAGCAATTCAAATCTATAACCTGCTTTTAGTGACAACTGCATGCCTATGTTGAATTGTGTGCAGCAAGAGATTGATGCTTGGAGACATTCCAGTGGTGGTGGCGATTATATCGATGGTCCAGTGTGCACCTCTTGAGGTCTCCCTTCTGAAAGGATATTGTGAATGTAAACCACACAGAGAAATGTAGAGTGCTCCAACTATTCGCCACAGTCATGTGTTGGCATTGTTACAAATTCAGATCAAGAATTTACCAAGTATTACAATGCACATCCTTTGCAAATGAGCTAATTCCCTTTCCTTGTGTATTCCCCTTTTTCTTGTAACAATCATGTAACTACTGGTAGGTGCATGTATTCTCTCTGTGATCATGTTGTATGTAAAGACTGTATAGGATTGGATGGGATGCAGCTGTCAGCCGTTCATGTTGACACATTTTCTGGGAAAAGCCCCCAAACAATTTCAACTTGGAAGAGAATATACCTTTCTAAATTGCGGTTGTATGGAAAATGGCTGTGTCGGTCATTTATATGTTGTTAAGTTAGTTGGTTAAGGAATCATGTTACATATTGCTTCAGTTGGATTTTGGATTGCGTATGTAAATCATCAGCTGGTGTATTTAAGCACAGACTAGTGCAGTTTGGGGATTAAAACTAATCCTTTTGCTCGTATCTGCTTTACTTTTTTTTTTTTTTATGTAATCCTGGTTTTATAATGGCAAGTCTGAAAACATCCTTGGATAGTAAATTTGAATCAGGCAAATTGTCAACACATCTATTCATGCAACACTTGACACGTCTTCTAAATTGACACATTGATTCGTGCAATGCAATGCTTGACATATTTTTTTTTTTCCCTCGTTTGTTTTTCTCTAATGCTGGCTAATTATATATTTACAGAAGACTGTAAATTATTAATTAGGTTTGTTTGCTTGATCTTCTCAAGATTATTTGTGTATTATTACAGCCCTGTTCACCATGCCAGCTCATTCAGTTTGCGCTACCATTAGGCTCCTTGTGTGTTGAAGGTGGGCTGATGCACCGTATGAATCTGCACACTTAAAAATTGAAACTTTGTTGTCTTGCATGGACACATACAACTTATTTGGCTCGATCACCAATCTTTATTCCATTGTCAGCTTTGAGAGAAAAAAAAGTTATGCTATTTTGAGAGAAAAAGAGGTTGTTCTGCTTCTTTCATATTCTCTACAAGCCTTTTTATGATGTGAAGTTATACCTGATCAAGCTATGACCATTTTGACTGGGCACTATAGGCTTGCAAATTTTAGTACTTCTTAGTTGAACAATGTATTTGGAATTTGGAGATTGAGTGCTCTTTATGAACTTGTGTTATGTATATTGATTTCCAGCAATAAAATTCAGTTTACTCACATTTAACACCATATATTCAGATGCACATGCTTTTGGTAGTATAAAATTAGGGACTAGCCATAGTGGGCTGTGGTTTTTGATGGCTGTGTCCTGCCTGGCAGAATGGATCCATGAAAGTGGCCATAGATAATCCCTGCTGTTGCCGGTAGCCGTCCCTTTCAAAATGGTGCGGATGAGGCAGAAAAGGTGGTCATGGTGGTGGTGCAAGATGTTTCGCTGTTCACCCAATAAACAGATTGCAACACATCCATGGAGAATGTCACTATCTGATGCCCCAACTGCGCAAAGACCTCGAGAAATTTCATCAGTACCTCAGAATGACACCTTGTTACCATTTCCTCTAATGTTGTTTGCTATACTGTCCCAGGCAGCTGACATAACATCTCTGTTGGAATTTTTTATCGCTTTTTTTGTAAATAAATGTTCTGGTCTTAATAGCATTGATGAGTTTCTCGTCGTCCATGTTGCCAAGAGAGAATACCTCAGTGAAAAGGTCAAGAGCGCAGTTCTTTTTCTTACCCAGAGAACCATGAAACGGACAGTTTGCACCAATGGCAGAATAATGGGTTGGAAATTCTGGGTCAGCCTGGCTTCAGTATGGCCACCGGGAGCCGTAATTGATGATGCTAGAGAGGAGTTGAGCCGGGCAGGATATTTTAAATGGTCTGTGCAAAACATGGCACGGGTTTACTATGGCCACCACCTTATAGAGCATTGGCTTGTCAGAAAATGCATTAATTCGAATAAATGGGCAGGACTTTGTAAAACAAGATTGTGTTTGAAATAAATGTGCCCCAAAGTGCACACTCCTCTGTCACCTGCACACTTTACAAAAGGAGAGCAGAATTTCTTGTCAGATCATGCAAGTCGATTTAAATCTTGCATAGTTCCAGCTCTACCCGCAACACAATGCCCTTGCTATACCAAGTACATCCTTACAGTAGAAACCTTTGCATGGAACAAGTCGATTATCCAAGTGCAGGGATTGTGGAATCTTGTGTTCAGAGAGGATGGTGGAATCTTGTTTTCAACGAGGATGGTAGAATCTTGTTTCAATGAGGATTGTGGAATTTTGTTTTCAATCACACCACTATGTTCACTGGAATATCTAAGTTCATCGAATAACAACAATCATGGCCTCCATGCATGTACAGTTTCTGTGCGGAAATTAGATAAGACCAGGAACCAATCATTTTAAAAAAATATTACCTCTGAAGTCTTGTGAATTGTCACAGCACTGCTGTACCATGAAAACTGCTTGATTAATTGGAGAAATATGCAGGCTGATCGATGTGTGGAGCACAGCAGTCACATTTACAGCATTTGCAGGAAAAACATTGTGGATGAAGGCTATGGTGTGGGATATTAAAGGAAAGAAAAACAGTCAGAGGTTCTTGTATAGTCAGTGTACATCCATTCTGCATCGGAGAAAAGCCAAGATTTGCTCTGCTTCCCATATGTTTTGAGAGCTGACAGGTGATATGTTTTGAGAGCTGACAGGTGGCGTAAGTCGTTTTTACAGGCATGCATGACAGGTTTTCGCATAAAGTATGCTTTTCTGTTGATAATATAAAAATGAGTATCTTCCATGGTTGGTTTTCTATTGATACAGGATCGACTGTTGGGGTGTATAAGTGATTTGTCTTTCCACATTTGACCATTATTTGCATACAGAATGGCTCACCATGTTCAGCAATGTTAACACTTTACCAAGGCTTTATATGTCACATTCCCAGATTGAATTTTTAAATACGTTCTCAATCAGTCTTGAATTCTTAGATACATTCCCAGATTGAATTTTGAAAATTCAGTCATTTTTTCATACCCCCTCACACACACACGCCCTCACACACCTTCTCCTCCCCCTTCCCCCCTTGATCACCCCACACACTGCCACTGTAGTTTCAAGTGTGTGTAAGCACATCCCAACTATCTCAGATTGTTACTCTGTAGAAGCAATGATATTCCACTTTAAAAAAACTTGATCACAATTTAACAAATGAACAGGGTAACTCTTGCTCCCATGCACAATGAAATTATTATATGCCCAAAACCAAATGAATGCTGCTTCCAACACACGATCGCTTAACAGAAATGCAAAGACAAGAGTATTCGGAACAAACAAGGAGACTTCCACGAAAAAGGATGTTCCAAAGTTTGCCCATACACCTTTTGCCCGACTCAATGGGAGAAATAAACAAACACAAATTTTCATTTATTCAAGTCTGGCACAGCCTTTTTCATCTTGAATACAGTCAAACACTGGAACAAACAACAAATGCAGGCAACCTTGGTCTGATTGGTTTTGAAAAGAAATGTTAAACGTGGAAGGGAATAGTAAATGGTAAATAGCGAACAAGCTGGGCAATGCTTGCTCCCATGATGAAGTAATTACACTCCCATTGCTCCACTTTGTTAAAACAACTGTTTATATAACTGAAGATGATAGTTGATCTGTCGACCAAAATGTTCATAATTTGAGCAAGTTTATAGGGTTGTGTTCATTTATCAATGTCTCTGGAATCGTTGGGGGAGTTTCAATCTGAATCGAGTTCATGCAGTCAGCAACAGCATTGCTGAGGAAGATGGCCGGATGGCTGTCGAAAGCTACAAGTGAGTAGTGCATTTTCTTTCGTGGGAGACTAGGTCTAACTTCAGGTTGCATTATGTCTCTAGAATCATAATTGGGTATTTTCTTTATATCTCCCTCTTAAATTGATAATTTGATACTTATCTCCCTCTTAAATTAATAATTCGAAACTTGTACTGGGTTGTACTTTAGGGATAAATCATAATTGGGTACTTTCTTTATATCTCCCTCATAAATTGACAATTCGATACTTGTACTGGGTTGTACTTTGGGGATAACCTTCCCGTTTGCAGTTTTGTGCACATAGTACCAAAAAAAAAAGAAAAATCACTAAAAATTCATTTATATTTGCTAAGAGGCATGCTTGTTTGCACAGAACATGAGACAAGCATACAAGAATGTAAATATGAAAGCAATAGAATTATCTGGACATGGAAATCGACATCAATGTTGAATTTTTTTCTTTTTTGAATTAACCTTGTGGAGAGAAGGCACATTTGTCTGCAAAGAGGAACAGTTGCAGGCAAAGTCATTCCAAAAATGAATTGCCAACAAATATGCACTACAATCAATTACTGGACGATGTGCAAGTTTTAGACAAATGCTGGTGTTCTGTCAATACAGGTTTCATTAAACAGTTCAACTGTTAAAAAAAAAAAGTACTCTATTTATTATATACACATCTGCTGTATGTAGATTAATTGCTTTCAAAAAGCCCAACTTCTCTCCACAGATGTGATTAACTTTGGTGGTGATTTTTTGTTGTTGTTTTAAAGCTGTTTAAGCCGTAATATGGCCCTGTGTACTCTATAAATAACGAGGTTTGAGTAACCTTGCCAATGGAGCTGGGTCCTGATAGGAAAGCATTTCAGGAAAGCCCTCACTAACATCTGTGTGTGAAATGCTGGCCATCATCCATGGAGCACATGGTTTATTTGTATAACATGCCATACACCTGTTGGTGCCATATGTTCTTTTACATGCATTTACATGCAACACAAGTTTCTTAAAAGACAGACTATCAGAGTAAGTTTGGGACCAGGGGATGGAAGTGCATGTGACTTATCCATACCAAGAATCCATCACAGGCATCTTTAAGAGGAACATTTTCCACTTGGTTATCATGAATCTTTTAAATAACCAGTCTCCTTCTAGAAGGTAATCTTTTTTCTATTTCACTGCAATGTGTGAGTTTTTCTTTTTTGGGGGGGGGGGGGGGGGCAGGGAACTTCGAGCATTACAATGTCCCACTGGAGGAAAAAGGCAACTGAATGAAAGTCTACTACATTTTTAAATTGTTTTGAGCTTATATTAAGTGTGACTATATATGCATTCAATCCACATTTGTGATCAAGTTAGTGCCACTGAATTGAGAATAACAGCTATTTCATCACCACCAACATGCATTCATCATATAAGAACACAAACACATTTCAGAATGTCGGCCCATTTCTGCAAGATAACTTGGATAAACTGTAAACTCTCTCATACAGGCATACTGATGTACATTGTTCAAATACAGATGTCAAGCATTCAAATAACATGTATCAAACAATCTTTCCCATAAATATAACATGCAGAGTAACGGATCCATCACAGAACTTACAATAGAGCATTATTTCCCCTGCCTTTACAGAAATCATCCAGCACAACATGCATATATATTCTCCGTCAATTACAACAGACTGCAAACTTATGTGTTTTGGCTTATTTCTGCAAGTTTTTATTCACTCTGGCTCTTTTCCCCCCCCTATAATTAAATTTATTACAACAGTACCAGCCATGCCTTGACATATACTGGGCCCAGACCCCTCACAGCTTCAGCTGTTCCCTCTGTTCGACTATAAATCTGAATCAAATCAATACAGTTTCAAACTGTTCACTTGGTTCAAATAAATATCTGAATCAATTCCATTTGAGAAGAAAAAAAAAGAGGAATTCATGCACACACATCCAAAAGGGACAAGACTTCAGTTATAAAGCTGAACCCAGCAACTGTGCAAAGAGAACTGGTTCATGCATAACTCTGATTACAATGCACAACAAAGTTCACACACACATTAAAATATATATATAATTCACTTGCATAGTTCTAGGACCACAAGAACACAAACACGCCATTTCTACTAACTGAATTTCAAGGACATCAAACAGCAGTTGGTGAAGAGAGTGAAGTTGGAAAACCAGAGGGTATTTAGAATCCAACAGACTTAAAACCCCCAAAAAGCTCGATCAAACCCAAGGAACATGAACTAATCGCCTAACGAATGAAATTTGCTGCACATCCTCGGTCATGCATCTTTTTCTTTCTTTCAAATACACAAAGTTTGTACAAAGATCAAGTATGGACAGTGATTATATATTAGATATTTCAAATCCACTTCTGCCAAATCCACCAATGGATTTACAAGGTTGAGATGTGGGAAAGTCTTTTGCAAAATACATGAACACATGAATCCTTTGTAAAATTAAAAAACAAAAACAAAACCCCCTACTTATCCTCAACGCTGACTGTTGACAAGCTGGCCCATGTTTAGTAATCCAGTGTCTACAGTGTACACAGGAAAATGACCCTATCATCTCTGGCTATCTTTCTCACTTGGCAAAATGACACTATGCTTTACATGATGTCTTGAATTCACACACTGTAATGGAGTTTAACTTTGAGACTAATCAACATTTGATTTGAGTAAGGATTACAAATAGCAAGTTATGTAGGCATCAATTATGAAATAAACTGATCCATTATCACAATGACACACTGGTTATAAACTACTTTTGGTAAATGCAGCACACTAACCACATTTCCTGCAAAACTGTCTCTAACAAGCGAGACATTTTTGCTCACTATCTACCTAGTTCATGCTTGCTTCAAGCCAAGCAACTGTTATGTTTTCATCCTGACCAAAATGACACCAGCGATTGCTCCCTTAGTTTCACTTGTGAAAAAGGAACACACAAACTGATAAAGGTGCAGAGATGGATCTTACTGCGCAACCTAGTATCAAATATGCTCCCCTTAAAAACTGGTCAGGGCATTTCTAGGATAGTGAACAAGGACACCTTAACGGACATCCCCACTGTTCAACAGGCTCACTGTAAAATTTGGTACGTCAGCTAGTTCTTGAGACAAAACATGCAGAGGTCTGGTCAAGTCGTGATTCAACCAAGGCAGAGGCTGCTTGTGCTTTCAGGTTCAAAACGTTTATATATTCAAAAAGCAGTGAAATAATTCAAACCTTGCAAGTCAAGCATTCCACACCTTGTCACATCCATAACAAAGGCACTCAATATGACCAGAAAAAGAAAGACAAGGTCTGATGCATGTTTTCTCACAATCCATCGCGTAACACTTAGAACCTGAATAATGCCATCTACAAGGAGATAAAGTATCATGCTCAGAGAACAAGATAATGAGGACAGCCACTGAATGCTGAAACGGCTTCAACATAGACAGAAAGCTTGGCACACAAAGTGCATAGATGTTAATTTTCATCAGGGTAGCATAAATTATATAAAACTCCTGCCATCCACTGAAGCAGGGTCATATTTGCTTTTTTTACAAAAAAAACATATACTTTACAAAATGAATGCATTCACTGGATTAGCACATAGAATAACAACTCTGGCATTTTGTGAAGTGTGTTGTGATATACACTCTGTCCCTCTTACAATCATACAGATATTACAATCTATTTCACATTAAGCATTCAGAAAAATACATCTGGCTTCTGGATACACAGTACATTTCTTTTATTTGATATTCAATGAGCAGCTGTCCTTCACCATGCATGCACACACATCAACACAATGTTTTGTCAGAACAGGTCTACTGTGAAGTATAACATACAAAAAGATTATTATTTCCTGCTTAAACAAACTAAATTTGTCATGACCAAGACTGCGTCATCTGCTCCAACTATGTCTGAAATGGAGCTGGAGTCAACTGATTCAGTTTGATTACTATAGCCCCATGGAACCCACACAGGTTTTCTTCTTTTTTCTTTTTTTTTTTTTTCACAGGGCATAAGGTCCCACCCTGAAAATAAACTGACAGTATCTACATATATATATATATATTGATCAATCACACTAACTAAACTTCCGCCATCATTAGGCAAATGCAGCAAGGCCATGCTGAGGGCACAAGCCAGTTCTCCAAATCGCACACACACTCACAGAGCTCATTAGTGACATACCGCATGAATACACAGTAACTTTTTACCATGTTCAAATACAATACTCCTTACCTACTTGTCTTCATTTTCCCTGTCGCATAACCTACGATGTTTTCACATTGTCTATTTTCATTTATTACTTTCTTGGTTTTCCATGAAATTCAAACCTATTAAGGTATAGCAAACCTCTCGAGGTATAGATTTATCAACAACACTAATTTTTTTCAATGCCCAAAAAAAAAAAGAATTGCTTTTGCCTACTACAGGATCTTTTTCACATGTGAATCCAAGCCAAAATCGGATATTAGGAAAGCAAACACTCGCTAAAAACAAATAAAAAGGTCTTTTTGTGTTATATACCTTGACTTTCATCTTTGCGACATTGATGAGAAATTGAAGCAGCCTGGCGGAGTGGAAAGAAAAAAAAAACATTGATCTGGTTTAGCCTGTGAAGGCGACTACGTCCTTGACCATGGAATCTGGCCAAACTGAGCAATATATTTGTCAGAGTTTACAACAGTTTGGCATGAAAGGACATGTGATAACAATACTGAGTGCACTGTACTTGAAGTTAGTACATGCCTTTCTTTTTTCACCTTTCAAATCTGAAACGTTTTGCATCCTAATGAAAGTAGCAGTGTTACCTGGACAATTAACTTACTTGCACTAAATCACACTTTCAACATTGAATGAAACGGTTAAAAAAAAAAAAAAAAGCAAATCAACACACACACACATAGAGCTCATCTTGACCAAAAAATGCCTGGCCCAGGAATACTGCAGTGGTTTCTTTATTCATGTGATAACCGAGGCTCCAAACCTACCCATATTTGTGAAACCACCCATGAAAGGCATACCAAATGGCTTAAATAAACCGTAATAAACCAACAAGCAAACGAAACAAAAACATTAACACTGATCAGCAACAGGCCAACGAGTTTCAACAAAATATGAAGTCGTTTGCAGAAGGTGAGATTAAAATCCTATTGTACTCAAGCAGAGGAATTTACTAGCTAGCAAGTGGTACACAGACCAGGGTGAATTTCACACAATAGATTGAAACACTGACCTTGACATTTAAACAGCTGTGTGTCGTTTCATTCACGGCAAGTGTCTGAATATCTGAACATAACATTATCTGCAGTTTTTGGAAGACTGCTGCCTTGCACTGACAGATTATAACAGTTCACTGAAGACTGCTGCCTTGCACTCACAGATTATAACAGTTCACTTCTTTCCCAAGGAACACTGGTGTTAGAACTGCCATTTCTTTGATCTGATAAAATCAGTTTTGGAAAAAATTGCAAATCTCTATGGATATCTACTTGCAAATCCTTCTGTTGATGTCTTCCTCTAAAGTTTTAGACTGTCTTTTTTCTTCTTCCTTTTTTTTTTTTTCATGACTGTGTATACATTTTATGGAAAACTTTTGTGTGTGTGGAATTTAAGAGAAAAGTGTAGAAATGAGTAGGAAAAGAGTAAAACTGATATGATTACAAAATCTAGCAACATTTTGCTGAAACAATACCAAAATCTAAACGATCAGGATGACTCCCTTTTTCTTCTAACGTCAAACTTTTGTACAAAATTAACGCTCTTTGATGATGTGAATTCCTTTCTGTTGATTCATCATCTCTTCAGTATGTCATACATGACTTGTAGAGTGCACAAGTTGACACAGTCTTCCAAAAGACAAAGAAAAATATATGCAGCCAAAAGATAATGGTCCTGTGCAACCACACATACACATACACACACACACACAAATTACACTAACATCCTTTGTTTTCTAAAAGCAAAATCTGACTTTGTCAGAAGTAATCTGTATGCTGAAGTATGATTCTGAAGTCTTCAGTCAGTCTTACTTTGGGGAACTCGACCTGTTGGTTTGAGAATAAAGAAACCCTACTATGAATTAGCTGACCAGTCTGATTTGATGACATAAGGCTTAATGAATACCTTAATTAAAATTCACATGAGAAGTCCACAACAGTGGCTACATTTGGTATCTAATGGGCACTGGAGAGGATGATTGGAAGAGGATGGGATTGCCAGGGAAGTCCAACAAGGTTGTGTTAACCTCTGTTGCCCTGTGCCATAAAGTACTTGCATGGTTACAATAACAATTCTTTTCTTTATCCCTCGTTCATCATGTTGATCGGATTAGAATCAAACGACTATTGCTGCTACATTCACCCTATTTCTTTATTTCTATTAAAGACCAAAGGTATGAATGTTAACACTCCTATAACCAAGTCAGAAAACAAAATCATGCACAGTCCTGATGATACTGGTCTTCTACAAGGTTTCAAAGAGAAAAGTCATCACAGATACTAACTTCGCAATTTATCACTTCTGTTCGCTTCTTTTTGAAATATCACCACCAACTATTATTCTCTGTTCTCAACCTCGAGGTCTGTTAAATCATCTTATCAGAAGAAAGACACCTAATCCTAAATATTACACACTTCCACATGGCTATCACAGATACCCAGCAGTGACATTAAATGTCATTACTGATACTTTGAGTCTGACTAGTACATCTGACAAAGCAAACTGTGATCCAGAACAAATAATGCCTTCAAAAGACAATGTACAATTCAAAATAATTCATACTGCCTTCTACAACTGTGGTGTAAAAAAAAAATGTGCATTTATTTTTTTTGTTTTGGCATGATGCCAAAACAATGAAAGAATAAAAAAGAAAGCCACAAATTATGTTTAAAGGCAATCCTAAAATGAAAGAGGTTTTTAAATAGTTTTCTGAATGTGCAAAAAAGTCAGACGTAATGAATCTTGTCTATAAGCTTACATTCCAACAATGCAGCTTCCATCAGCCAATCTCCCTCGAAGATTTATATATCCAGACCTACCTAATCATTATAAATATACATACAAATAGCTCAGTTACAGCTCAATTATCCAAATCATGATGAGAGCAAATGAAAAATGGTATGCATAGATGTCCACAAAAAATCACCACCCCACCCCTTTCCCCTTCCTCCTCCCCCAAAAAAAGAATAAATGCAAAAGCTTGCAAAGTACATTATTCATAAATTGTTGAAACTGTCTCTGGAACACCTTTTCAGTCAGTATAATTCCAAAGAAACAAAATCCTCATCCACACAAAGTCTGTAACTATTAAAGCTCTTGAGAGAAAACTGCAGAAACATTTTCTATAAAAGGCATTCATAGAGAGAGAGAGAAAAAAACACACACTTAACCCTTCCAGCAAAGACAGACTTCATAACTACGCCAGGCTTGGCTTTAGATGACCAGTTTATATACGATCAGAGAACTGCAAGAGATCAGAACACTGGGACCGAACGCTGGCCTACTCAAAAATCACCACAATTCAACCAAATCTAGATCTAAGCTGCCACAGTCATTCTCATCAACTGCTCAGGAGGTATCACACACAAACTGAGGAGAAATCAGCTGTAATTTTCTCCATTCAAAATAATCAGAATGAGAGCATCAGTAAGTGATAGCAAGTGAATGAATGGAGAAGCGAGCAAGACAGAGCTGAGAGATACCAAGTGTGTATTTCATGTACGCCCAACACTTGATTTTCTTTCAATGAATGATCAGAAGGACTGCCACAACTACAGCAGAACCACCGCTGAATAACCATGAAAACTGGTCCGCCTTGCAGTCCCACACCAGAGTTGACCCATTGATTGATCTGCACCAGCAGCTGAGTCCATGGCTCCTGCCTGACTTGGTGATGTGCAGGAAATGAACAGCAGCCTGGATCATGAACCCTACCACCCTTCCTCAGGCTAGACTAAGAAGGCACGTTGGATTATCAGCGGTGCAACCCCTTTTTTCCTTAATTTATTTTAGTCACACAGTTCTTGAGACTGACACATTCTTTCCAAGTTCAGAAACAGCTTTTCAACTGCTTTCAATGTTACGATCACCTTGATTTTGAATTCTACATTGCATGCACAGTATTTGATGGCATCATGGTCAGCAGTATCTTTGTAGGTGTTGGAGAGAATGTGCAATTGCTGAGTTTGTCCAGGAATGGGATCAATCAACTGTCTTAATTTACACACACACACACACACACACACACACACATATATCCCACATGACCTCCACAAATTTACAGTGTGGCCTGGGTGGGAAGCAGTATGAACGCAGGACAACTGATACTCTACACTGAGTTGGCCATGACACGGACTCTTATTTTTCACACAAGTGCATGCACTGCACAGATTACATCGGTGCCACATTTGCTGCTGCTGTACAATGTGTTCAATGATATATAAAATGAAATGCTAAAACATGTTTCTAACGAATTATGTGAAGCCCCAAACACTACATTGTAGGTTCTGCCCATGACATAGAACGTTGGTTGGCCATTTCTCTATTGCAAATTCATAAGGAATCAAATGCTTTTGATTCATGCATTTTCTAAAACTATGAATAAAAGTCATAGCTGAAATATGTTTTCTCCATTACACTTTCTTTTGCATGGTTCTACATATGTCACACATGCATACACCACACGCTCACAAACTTGTTCTTTTATAACACAAGAATGCGGATATAAGTAGTAATTCTGAGTTCCATTTTTTGTAACAAGTAAAAATTTATTAAAAAAAAAAAAAAGTCCAAAACATCAGACATTGTTCATGATCTTCCTCACAAACAGTAATACCTGTTATTCATTATATATGCAATGGTTTCTCTCATTCTCTCATAAACAATGATGCATCTGCATATTTCTACACAATCACATTTTTACTTTATTCCCCACCTGATTCACCTTCTTAAAGTTCAAACTCCATCAGGGGGATCACACAACAACAAACCGCCTGTTATATTTTTCATTACCTCTGCAATGGAAGAGGACTGTCAGGTGGAGTCAAGAGAGAACACTAACTGTGTAACATTTCAACTTCAACAACTTCTTACATGATTACCAACATCGCTGTGTTGTGTCCTACTGCATGTATTCTCTAGAGAAAAAAAAAAAAAAAAAAAGACGCTATACTCAGGGCTGTGTTCACAGCACTTCGATCACTCACAACAAACACATCTGATGGTACCCAGTTGAACACTATATGGTTCTGTCGTTACAAACACAAATACTTGTCCACACCTTTGTCTATGTTCCCGGTTAGAGGTGGAAATCAAGCAATGTTTTAAGGATCAAATACAGGCTGACAACCAATGTATAAAACAGACTGTCTGAATTGACAGGAATACAAAATGAACACCAGCTGGTCATCCTGACACAGGAGAACAGGGGTGCCCTATATGCGAGTCTGTCCTGTCAAATTTTCTTCCGCACATAAACTGGACAGGAGAAGTTCAAGTGTGTCACATGCAGTCCTGAACAGCATTTCATATTTAACAGACAGACAGACAAACAAAACGGCGAAACAACCAACAACAGTTTATATTTCCAGTACACAACCGCAACCATTATATACAGCTGTACATCATCATGAACTACCCATATGATATGAACAGGAACAAAAAAAGGTATCACAAAGTTTTCATGTCTAGTGTGAAAATCTGTTCGGCCCCCTGCACACCCTCTTGTTTGAGCTATTTCACAGCTAGATGTAGCCGCATCAGTAAGGAGCTTAAATACAGCCCCAGCTAGCGTTAGAGCTCAAGCCCCATATTCTGAGCTACTGCATTCATTCACCATAGCTCTACTAAAGCTGTCAATCATTAAACTACAATACATATAGCAACAAACCTGTGTCATCTTGTACTCCTAAGCCAAGTCTTTACACTCATCCATAACTCAGCCATTCAAATACACAATATACTTGTCCTTGTCTTTTTTTTTTTTTTTGTTAACTGCTATATATGTTGAACATTACATTCCTATGTAATAATCATACATCTGAAAGACACAGAAAGTCATGAGTAGGAAAATTCATCCAGTTGTTCTTCAGTTATTAGTATCAAAATGAAAAAAAAAGAAATACTGTTTAAATCAGCAACAGCATCCCACATTTCCAACCATTGTGACAACAAGTATTAGCTCTTGGCTTTTGGAATGCAATAACCTAAAAGCAAGGCAAGTCACAAATTGTTTACGTCACAATGTTCTTGAAGGCAGTAAGAACGTTGTGCGCGCTTTTTGGTCAAGACAGGAACAGTGTTGATTTATTCAAAAGCAGCTTCCTCTTGTGAATCTCCGCCCTTGTACACTACTTCAGATTGCCGAAAGAGGAGAACGCTTGGTCCGTCCGTTGCTGGAATGCAGACTGTGTTTGACCCAGGCACTTGACTTCCCATCATGCCACTATTCATGGCTCCCGTGTTCATGGGGCCCATCATGCCCATGCCATATCCTGAAAATACAACAGTAATGCGTGTCTTCCAGATCTTTATCATTCCCCACATGCCCTTCTTTCTTAGCCAACAATCGCAAGCCCAGAAAGAGACCTTTAATCCTGATGGTAACTTCGTCATCCAGTCCCAGACTCAGACATTCAAAGACAAAGCAGATAAATTGTCACAGTCCAGTCAGAGCACTGAAGGTTTGTCTTCATGGACAGAGTGGGGCCCCTTAGACTCCCTTCTATGGCATAGTATGGGAAATGCTGATGTTAAAGCCCAGAAAATAAACTCATGGATTAGGAATGTGGTCCATCAACCTTACTATCTCCATGGTCAGAAACCACTTTCCCCCAAAGATGGTGTCAGGGCACGGGCGATCCAGGCTCTCTGCACCAGTGGCGCCCTTGGTGGAGCATGGAGGCAACTGACATTGTGCGTGCTGCTGGCCGCAAGTGCCAAACTACTTCAGGGAGAATTCACCTCCGAGACATGGCAGAAGATCTGAAAGCCTTGGACTGGCTTGAAAGCATGTGTATAGATGTGTGTGTGCGTGTGTGTGTGCATGTGCGTGTGTGTGTGTGCGCACGCATGCATGCGTGGTTTCTGCCAGTCCTAAAGGACACCTAGTGGTGACCTAGTCAACGCACAGCTGATCTCCGTCTGCTCCCACACAATGTTAAGTCAACAGTCCATATAAAGACATATACATATATTCGTAAACAGATTTCACATGATACGTCAGTTACAACCCACTTCATTAACTTCCCTTACAATACATAACTGCACAAATTTGCAAGTCATCACCTGCACATATGCATACTCTTTAAAGCCAGCGACTTAACAGAAGTTTACATCAGACTGTACAAGTCAACACAATGTCACCATACAGGACAATACCACCATACAATGTGACTTTCTATTAGTAATCACTATGCAGTATAACAGTACCACTGTGCAATATAACACATGCAAACAAGACGACAAGTGTCACCATACAATATGATGCTTTACCACTATACAATGTGACACAGAACCACCATACAATATAACAAAGGACTACAATACAACATGACACAGTATCGCCACACAACACAGTACCAACCTACTAGTACTACACAACACCTGCACAACCATACAACACGGTATCAACCATACACCACAGCACAGTACCACCATAAAACGTGACACAATGCAGCCATATATTCAGTATTATCATACTGCACAGCCCCATTACAATCATACTACACAGTACCAACATATACCATGCCACAGTATCAAAAAAAAAAAAACAAAAAAAAAAAAAAAACACCACCACCATACAAGATGACACAGTATAATCTTACAACACAATGCCACCATATGACGTAACAATATACTACTATAATGACAGAACACAGTACTATAACACAATGCAGTACCATCATATACCACAATACTGTTATCACCTTACAACATGACACCGTATAACCATACAACAATACAGTACCAAATACAACTCAACACTATGTCAACATACGAACAACATAGTACCCCAATCAACATGACATGGTATCACCATACAATAAAACAGAGTGCCACCTGACAACATGACACAGTAACACCATACATCACAAGACAGCACAGCACAACCACACAACACAGTACCACCTCACAACATGGCATAGTATCAATACATACCACAAAGCAGTACCACCTTATAACACAACACATTACCACTAAACAACACAACACTATCACCATACAGCATGACACAGTACCACTATATACCACAACACAGTATTACCTTAGAACACATTACCACTAAACACACAACACAGTATCACCACACAACATGACACAGTATCACCATACAACACAGTACCACCATACAACACAAACTGGTATCACACACCATAACATAGTAACATCTTACAACACAAACAAAACCATGTATGCAATGCAGTACTACCATGTAAAAGGATACAGCATCCGCCATACAACACAACATAATACCACAAGTGCCTTGATACAACACAACACAGTACCACAAAGAACAAAAAAGTTTCACCAAACATGACGAAATTCCATCATACAACACAATACCACCATACAACACAGCATAATACCACAAGTGCCATGATATAACACAACACAGTACCACAATACAACAAAAACACAGTTTCACCAAACATGACGCAATCCCATCATACAGCATAACACAACAGCACCATACAACATCACACAGCAGCACAACCATACGACACGAAATGGTGCCACTATACACAACACAGTGCAGCTTTACACAACACAACACAGTGCCATCATTCAACACGCCACAATACAACACAACACAGTGTCACCACACACATTATCACCAGCACTATGCAACACAGAATAGCAGAGGAAAGTACGAACCCATGGACTGCGGCATCCCAGGTCGTGACCCCATCATGTTCATCCCGCTAGCTGGATTCTGCAGATTCATAGCAGCCATTCCAGAGTTCAGCCCCGTCATGCTGCTTCCCATTGTACCATGTTTCCCATCATGCCTGGGCTTCCCATCATGCCTGGTTGCATTCCTTGATTTCCCATCATGCCTGGCTGCATCCCTTGGTTTCCCATCATGCCTGGATTTCCCATCATTCCTGGCTGCATCCCCTGACTTGCCATCATAGCGGGTTGCATCCCTGGATTTCCCATCATGCCCTGGCCCACTCCAGTTCCCATCATTCCCAGTGTGCTGCCGGAAGTCTGTCCTGTCATCATGCTTTGGTTTGCTGGAGAAGGACAGAACAGTGTTTGCATCATTTATGTATCTAGCTCTTCATATATTTATATCTACATCTATATCACTTCATGTATATAGGCCAGCTGACTAAGAGATCGTATCTTATCTATCTATCTATCTACCTACATAAATATATATAGATATAGACATATATATGTGTGTGTCTGTATGTGTGTGTGTGTGTGTGTGTGTGTGTGTGTGTGTGTGTGTGAGCGACCGGGTGAGTGTGCATGCATGTGTGTGTCTGTTTTCTCACACTTACCAGTCTAAACAAAGGCCTTAGTCCTGTTTGGTGTTAACAACATCCTTCATACTTTACGAGTCGCCATACACACACATACAAACACACACACACACAAAATCATTGCAAAGAGGAGTTAATTCCCAGTTCCTCATTATTACTCAATATCCCCTCTAATAACATATACATATATATATATATATATATATATAATAAACTAATAAATTCCAAGGATAAGTACCGAGCACCATTCCAGCAACTTACAGAGCAGCTTGGTGTTGCAATGACTGCAAGAAATAATGAATTATAAACAAAGCTTGCTCTTATGTCTTAGATTGTAGAAATAGGGGGGGTGATAAGCCTTCCTATCTGCAGTGGTATATGATTCTGCCTAACTGACAGTATGTGCTTGAGTGGGTGAATGGGGAATGATAAATGCTTCTCAAAATGAACCTTCATCAAGCTTATATAGTCTCCAAAGCAGGAGACAATCTCCAATAGGGAGGAAACTCACTAACATATAACTCCTGGTCAGATACCGATATTTCGAAACCTGATTGTTTCTCCTCAGTGACCGTGGAATAACGCAGAAAAAACAGTTTCAGTTTTGCAAGGTGTCCTTGAGTGATACTAATCCATATGTTCTACACCTTTTAAAGAGATATGCCTCTAAATGAATAATAAGTACAATGTAGTTCTCAAACACAAGTTTCTGGGGACAAAAGAAATTAATTTTGCTTATGTTAACCGTTCCTTATACTAAACAAATCAAGTCTGAAGAAGAGCACTGAGCGATACAAAATGATGTAACCATTCTTACAAGCCGACAGACGCTCTTTTCGACCTGTATCCACAGTGACATTCAGCCAGGTTATAAATATGTTCATATGAAATTCAGATTTTTATCTTTATTTTCCCTTCACAGAAAAATCTGTCAACACATTCCAGATGGAAACTTTTAGGTATGCACCATTCACAACAAAACTTACACACAATTGCTCAAATCAGTGGCAACCACCACTGTCTGAGACTGAAAGTGCAGTCTGTGTGTCTATTATCATACTGTCACATTTGAAACACCCAATTTTCAATCTACTTGTGATGATGATCAGAATTTAAAAAAAATTGATGGATAATACTTGAGTCCCCTTGGGGATGCTGGGTGCTTTGTCAGTGCATGTAGCTCTCCTGCCTTCTGGTATAGTTCTATGTTAGTAGTTTCTCTTGTTCTGTCACTGTCTCTGACTCTGTCCTATGCTGTCATATTCTGTTTTACTGCCTTTGTGGACTGTTCTCCTGTCTATGCTCTGGAAACTCTTTTACACTTCTTTCTTGTTACAATTTGTGAATTTTAAATGTAATTAATAGCCAACCGCCAAGAAAACATAGACAAATGAATCACAAGACAAAACCTGATGCAATTTGACCTCTTAGGTGTTCTTCAGGCAAGATACGAAACACTCAGGACAACGGAAATAAACGTGCAATCACTTATCTTCATTCACTTCAGCGCAAGATGGGCGTTGAATCTACGATTTGTGAAACTCTTTTACACTTCTTTCTTGTCACAATTTCTGAAACTCTTTCATGCTTCTTTCTTGTCACAATTCGTGAAGCTCTTTTACACTTCTTTCTTGTGGGAATTTGTGAAACTCTTTTACACTTCTTACTTGTCACAATTTGTGAAACTCTTTTACACTTCTTTCTTGTCACAATTTGTGAAACTGTTTTACACTCCTTTCTAGTCACAATTTGTGACAAGTCAGCATTTTTGTTGTAAGCTGACAACTATATAGCCAAAATTGTACACACTGTTGAAGGTAGACACTAGCTATCCAAAGACACTAGCTATCCAAAGACACTAGCTATCCATAGAGACCAGCTATCCAAAGACACTAGCTATCCATAGAGACCAGCTATCCATTCTGCAGTGTTGATTTGCCCATATTGCTTTTCTCTGTAACTTTTTTTTTTTTTTTTTTTTTTGGGGGGGGGGGGGGGGGGGGGGGGGTTACTTTAAAAGGTTTTTGAATTACTATTTTTCCAATCTGGATTAGAAAAATCAACCCATCTGGCTGGCACTCTCAGCATGCCCAATTTTATCTGCCATTAAGACGTAAAAGGTTTAGCTACCATGTAATGAAATGTTAGTCTTGTTTGTTTCTATTCATGATGTGATCTTTTTCATGATCTAACCTTTTCAGGAACCGACCTTTTACCTGTGCAAACTCAGCAGCCTTGAAAAAAGCCCGGTTGGGCTATACAATAAAAATAATACAAACTATGACACTCAAGAGCGATATAACATCAGCAGTCACTTTTATTACTTAAAATACTGGCAACCTCTATCCCTTTTCCTTACCTTTCAAGTTAAATGCGCCCTGTTAATTTATCTCTACAAAGCCAAAAGTCCACTCCTGGCAAAGATATAAATGTCGTTGATGGAAAAAATACAGAAGAAATGTGAAAAAAAAAATCAATTAAATGAGACAACTACTCTGTCATTACAGCATGTAATGGCAGACATTCTAAGAAAATTACTGTGATTTATGCAAAAACCGCAATGCAAAGAAATTGGAATCATTTTTTATCTTCATGTCAAAATAAGTCGATAACAGAAAATGTTTCTAGAGACTGGGAAACTCGCTCATCTTTGATAAACACTTGCGTTCAAACACCTCTGTTCACCAGGGAATCTTTTTTTTCACAGAAAAAATTTCGATTGTGAATACGAAAAAAAAAAAAATCTGCTCTTGTAAACTGTTACTAAGATTCTGGTCAACTGGACTCCTATGTAAAAAACCTTTTAAGAAAAATTCTTTGAAATTAAATGAAAAAAAAAAAAAACCCAATAATGTGATCAAGACTCGCCAACAAGAAATTAAGATCCCTAGCCTATGCATTAAATGTAATACAATGGTCCAGACACCAGCTGAAAAGGTCACTGGCTTGTCATACTTGTGAAAAAAAAAAAAAAGACTACTACTACTGCCCAACACTTTGGTTCACATACTGCAAGTCTAATGAACCAGAAACCTAAAAAAAATTCTCTTAGAATGGTTTTACCTGTGCACAGACACGGTACAAAATTAGAAACAGCTGAGGAAGACACACAGTGTCAGTGATAATTAGGTTTTAAATTCGAACAAAGTCAGAATGGTTTCAGACGAATGACAGTCAACAAAAATTCAATTTATACCTACCACATTCGTGTTTACCAATAATTTCTATTCTTAACTAATTCCCTCAACAAACTTCTGATTATTTGGATAATATTTTTGACAGCACCAGAGAAAAAGACAGGACCAACTGAGACATACCCTTTCAATAACAAGCCAATCTGCTACACGCTCTGGAATGTAATTTAGTTGTAAGATTACCAGAATATCAGATGCACTAAAGCTTTTGCATTATTTGTTATGAGGAAGCTTCTTCAGCCTCCTTGCTATTTTGAGTAACTGGTGCAAGTTAAAAAATAAATAAATACAATAAGGAGACAGAATTATGCAAATGCTTGGTCCTAAAACGCACTTCAGAGGCATCTCAAAAAGGGAAAAGAAAGTAGCAGCTTATTTGTTTGCATCAGTTCATTATTTTGTTTTGCGTCAATTCACACAACATTATCTCATAAACTGAAAGCTATCTAATGACCTTTTGATTGAAAGTCATTTGATAACACTTAGATCTTCAAAATCAACGACAGCACCAAAATGCCCTAACAATTCTTCCTTTCAACAGAATCCATTTCAAAGCAATGACATCTGAAAAAGATAATGGGAGACAATCAGAACAGCTTTTTTTTTTGTTGTTTGCAATTCATGATCGCTCTTGGATTCCAAATGATTTCAGGCCAATTTACAATCATCAAATGTTTTTTGTTTGAACTGAAAATACCTTCTGAAAACTGACACCTACATCTAAATTTACGGAAGTGGTTTAGCTCTAAGTACAGATGCCTATGACACCATTTTAACAATATTCAACTGACAGGAAATCAGCTGTACACCGCAAATAGCCACAATAAGTCATCATCCAAATTTTCAATTAATTTCTATACACTGTGAAAGATGCCTGCATAAAAAGAAATGTCAGAGAGAGATAAAGAACACCTGCATAAACTGGCTTTAAGATAACAATGCATAACTCTCCATTCCATGAAAGAATCAGTACTCAAGATGTTTGATCCATGCTAACACTCTCACTCATCTTTCAAACGAAACTGTGCGCACATTTTAGGGCAGGCCAGCACACTCACGCAGACACACACACACACACCCTCTCTCTCTCTCTCTCATAAGTGACATACATATTTCCCCTTCAAAAAAAAAAAAAAAAAAAAGAAGAAGGTACTTTGCAGCATACGCAAAAAAAACAAACAAAAGCATACATTACAGAGAAACAGCATGCAGTCTTCCCCACAATCAAGTTCCAAAAATATAACACAAGTGAATTGTTGACATAATCTTTAAAGATTCATGCCGAAGACGTAACCAGCTACAAAAAAGAAACCAGAACACTGAACCTGAAATATGGACAAAATCAAAATACACATAGAGGGAAAATCTCCCCAACTCTTTCGCTTATAAAACAGCGCATATTATACCTTTACAGAGTGTTGTAAACTGTGTTGTGAAAGTTGCTGATCTTTCCAAGAACACTTTGTTCAAAGTAAATGCATGCTGGAGATGTTCACAGGCAACCAAAGCATGAACATACTGTAATGTGTTGGGGCTGAAAATAACCGGAGTCTGGCATCACTGGCATCACAGTTCAAATGGTCATCTCCCACTCATATCAAAGTCGAAATGCATCAAGTTTGCACCAATTTTCATTTATTACAGAAGAGGATTTTTTCTCTTTTTTTTTTCAGTCAGGAATCCAAAGAGGTCAATTTCATTTCTGCACATTATGTTTATGTTTAGGACTGTAAAGTATCATGCATTTCTCTTCAAAGCAAAATAAGACGAAGAATAAGATATGAACACAACAAGGCAATTGCATCCCCCTCCTCAATCAAATGATAGGATATGCAGATAGTACACAATCATGCTTCTAAAACATACATATATTTTTTTATACCAAAACTGAAACAAAAAAGGGCTATGTCAAATATGTGTCAAACAAATTGATACACAATGAATGAACCTACTTTTTCTCTTGAGTTAAATACAGATCTGTCATGCAAAGTATCAGGGGAGAATTTTCATTGTATGAAAGAAGCAACATTTGTTTCTGACAGTAGCAGCAAGAGACGGTAGAACAAGTTGCGCAGGCATGCACCTGTGACTCTGTGTGTGTGTGTGTGTCTGTGTGTGTATGTTTGTGCATGCATGCGTACACACATGCATGCGCAAGTGTGACTGAACCTGTGTGCATGCGCTTGCAATAGCCTTTTGTTCCTCTTCTCACAAAGATGCTTTCCATACGAAAATCAAACACTCGATCAAATACAAAGAACGGAAATGTGGGTTACAAAACTGGTGATTCTGAACCCTCCAATCAACAATCTGACGTCATTTCAATAATACTATACTTGTAACCAGTCACCCCTGCCTTCAACAGAAAAGCTACATGTCGCCACCGTTTCAGTTCTAATCCTCCCCTCCACCTTCCCCTCCACCTTTTCCATCACTCTTCCCCTCCATTCACCGACATGTTTTGCAGATTTGATCCTCCCCCCAGCCCCCACACCCTCCCTCTTCCCCCCATCCGCACACTTCAGTTTTCATTCTGTCTACCTGTCAATGATCCCCGACTTAAGTTCCCTCAGTGAGACCCTCCCTCCTCACCCACCGTCCCCTTCCCATCACCTAACTCTTCAGTCATTGTTCTCTTTCTATCCATGAATGACCTGCTATTGTTCCCTCCAAGAACCCCTCTCCCTCCTCCCATCACAACATTATTCAGTTTTCATTGTTTCCACTCATGAATGACCACCACCCTCCCCCCCCCCCCCCCCCCCAAAAATTTTAGCTCCCTCAACCACATCCTTCCTCCTCTCCCCTTCACCAAGGTCTTCAGTCTTCATACTCTTTCTACCTATGAACGATCTCCAGTTTTAGCTCTACCCTTCCCTCCTTCTTCCACCCCCCTCACTCTTCAACCTTTTTTTTTAAAGCATAAATGACCTCTCCTCCTCCACCTCCTCACCCCCCCTCCACTCTCACACTTTTCTGCTGTCATTAACATCCTCCTCCCTCCTCCTCCCATTACCACACTTTTCAATCTCCATCCTAAATCTACCTGTGAATGCAATCTGTGCAAGATGTGAAGTCTTGACTCCCACATTTACTTCCCCATTGATCCGCACTAGCACCCCTTTCACCTCCTCCACTTTAATCTGTATTGTGCATGAAAAACAAAGGCAATGGAGAAACTAGTTCAACCTGAATTCAGTGTTGAAATGACCGGTGTGAGGGATGTGGAGGTGGGCGGCTGGTAATGCATGTTCACTAAGTGAGTGGCAATGTGATAAATTCATTAACAGTGTAAATTATCGACATATATGCTTAATTCATTCGACTATTGCAATCAAGACTGTAAATTATCGACTTGTATGCTTAATTCATTCGACTATTGCAATCAAGACATTAAGTTAAAAATAACGTTTACAATGCTGATGTTTACTGCTAAATAGATGACTATTTCTTGGTAAAGGCACCATGATTGTATAGTATGGCTGATCTTTTCTTTGTTTTCCCACTATTGCTGTTTCACTTTCATCAGATTACTCTCTGCGTAACATTTCAACACGAAGATCAAAGAAAAGAGAAAAGTCTCAATGACACCCTCATTACAGAATGAATGTATGGAAAACACAAACTGTGCTTTGACTGGCTCAAAAATATTCATGCCTACTGAAACAAAAACTCTCACTAGCTGACCACTGAATGTAAACTAACGCATTGCAGGTCCTCCCAACCAATGCCTTCCAAGTAGCCCTCTCTCATTCTTGCTTCAGTCTGCTTCACTACCAGCATCAAACATTTTCCATGGTGTGATAAAGGAAATAAAATCATTGCTTGATTTTCGCTTCCCTCCAAATTGCACTTTTTTTTTGTGCAAGTGGCAGTGTAACTTTCCAATACTCAATGTAGCATGCTATTCTCAAAATAAAGCAAATGATTTGCCTAAAGATGAAAAAAAAAAAAAAAAACACTATGAACTTTTTTCTAAATGCATTACACTTTCCCAAAATGGTCGAGATAAATGACCTGAAACAAACAGCCAGAGAGAACTGAAAAAGATTCAACCCATGCAGCTCAGCCAGGTGTATGAAGGCAACGCCAATAGGCAGTGCTGCCATGCATGTCCACAAACAATCTCACGCCAAACAGTACAGACCCTGAACCGGCCCTGATCAGGAACCATCTCCTAAAGCCTTTCATGCCAAAACACAGTCAGTTAGTGTCAATAACCACACATGCAAAACACTTGTGAATGAAGACATGTGGCGGGAAGACAGGGATTGAGGGAACACACCAGAATGATGGCTGCCAAAAACAATATAACATCGGGCTGGACAAAGAGATATAGTCACTTTCAATAAACCACAGCCTTCTGTATGACTCCATGAAGAAACGGCCATGACCAGCTGTTACGTTCTTGTTCAATGTAAATACATTTAAGTCACTACTTGTCAAATAACAGGCTTTGGTCAGCGACAACTTTTCTCACTGCTAATCCATGTGATCTGAGCGGATATGCCACCAGTATTCCATCACAAACCTGCTCAGTGACTGTTCCATCAAGGCTAGAAGTGTTACAGCAGTGAGATCATGTGGTTCTTGAAACCAGCCACTGTCAGTTCACAGAATAAGAAATTAACTACAAGACCCAGAGGACATGATGTGACGTGATGTTAGGCATGCCACACTATAGCTCTCAATCTTCAAACAACATGCAGCGAGTTAAATATCGCAACATCCAGTATACACAATGTTTAACAGCCAGATCTGCATATAATGCTCATCATCATCTTAGCACGTAACATAGCAGTATGCCAAGCAACGACCAACAGAAACAGTAATGAATATACACAGGTTACAATATATGACAATGCACAAGAGATGTACAACAATTACACACCACTTGACTGGACAAACTAAAGGCACAGAATGGGGAACAGCTGCAGAACTTCCATCCTCAATACACAAACATGGTGACCTCACTGAAAATTGTCCACACAAATACAAGGCAAGAGATATTCTACAACACATCAACAACTCTGCACAATAATTTTCAGGTGCTACCGACGTCCACAAAAACAAGGCACGGGTTATTCTACAACAGTTCAACAATACTCCACAACAGTTTTAATGTGCTACTGAGGGAAGGTTTCTGTAGCATGTTGATCTCTTCATACGTACTCTGAAGCCATCATCTCTTTTTTTTTTTTCATCCTCAGACTTACCAGCATTGGTCGAAGGTTTGCCCTGCTGCATCTGGTTCATGCTGGGGTTGACTGGTTTGTTACTCTGACGGCCAGAAGGGCTCAGGGCATCAAGGCTGATGTCCACGTTGGAATCTGACCACGTGCTCGGAACTACCTTCTGCAAGAGCGACAGTTTGATTTGTTTCAATAATTCATAACCTGTACTCGCACACCGAGTTCTGGACACGCTCACAAAAACACTGAAGAACTTTCCCTGTCCTTTCCCCGAGCCTTTGATTTAAAAAAAAAAAAAAAAAAGACATCCCCTGTACTTGCATTTTTTACCTCATTTTAGTCACATTACTGGGAGAATCACACAGGGAAAATCACAGTATTACACATCAGCTGTACACCTAAGACTACATACATGGGCTCATATTTAAGAGTATTAGGTAATGCATATATGTCATCTGTCTGCATAAGACAGAGAGAGGTCAATTGTTAAAGAATCCTGTTTAAATCACGTGTTTTGAGATCTGTATCTACATATGTGCTCAACATTATTTACAGAATGAAATTAAGTGAAGACTACGATGAAATAGAAAGCGAATGAGCAAGAAAGAAAAAGGAAGACAAGAGAGAACAAAATTACTGAAGTAACAGATATAAGTTCATAATGTTGCTCTTCTTTTACATCCAGCCCTCACCCAATACAGATGCAAACATGAAGAGAAAAAAAAAAAAGTTAAAGTACAGAGATACACAGCAAATATACAGAACATACATAACACTATCCTCCTCTTTCCCTTTGTGAGAGAAAATGTACATCAAAAAAGATGAAGAAGACAAACGACTTTCTAGAAATTGAATCAATGATGTAGAATTATCAAATAAAAAAACAAATATTATGGACTGTGGATTTTCAAATTACACATACATTCCACTTGCTCTAAAACCCTTCACATAAGCAAACACATTCCCCCCCCCCCCCCCCTCCCCCCCCAAGGACTCACACAAGTGACTGGGAGGATGGGCAGGGTATGTGGATGGAAGGGTGGTGGATAAACAGACAGACAGACAAAGAGAGACAGAATGTGCGAGTGTGCATGTGTTTTCATTTCATGAACCCTTACATTACACATGCATCTGGATTTCATTCCTCTGTTAGCACAAGTTAGAAAATTTTCTACCATGCTTACACTAGCATTTAATCTGCACCGTTTTGATTCCTGCACTCACTTTCATAAGTCACAAACAACAAACCATAGATACATAAAGAAATCATTTACACTGGAGAGATACTGATCAGATTTATCACTCTGAGAAGATACGAGGGGCAGACTTTCTCTATGGATGTTAGCATGAGAAGTGTACACCCTGAAGGATTCCATAAGGTGACATATGAGCTGAAGGGATATATCAGACAAATTTATGAATTTCATGGCCAAGGTTGAGGTGTATGGAGCAGGGGCAATATGATATAAAGGTAAGTGGAAGGTCAATGGGACCGGGATCATGAGATACTACAGAACACACACAGCCACACACATGAAAACAATCAAGCAGGAGGGAGATAATAGGCAGTCACAATACCAAAGCCACACAAAACAATTAAAACAAGTCACTGCCTTTTTTCAGCACTTCTGAATGCCCGTTCATAAAACTATGCTTATGTCAAAAGAAATAGTTAATTTCCTTTTCTAGCCATTGCCATATATCATCGAGCAGAGTAAAATAAAATTCTGATTTTCACTTTTTTTAACCAGGGCTGTTAAACATACCGAATGTTTAGTCAATGTACTGAAACCTTATACTGGATGTTCAGTCTGTTACTGAATATATTGGATGTTTAGTCTATGTACTGAAACTTCCAATTTATAACTCAGTTATGAGTGACCAATCTGCTCATGAGACCTTGTACATTCTCTTACCACCATTCGAAATCCAACTGGAAGTACAAGTATTTTTGGAGTGTGTCAGTGTATGCATGTGTGAGAGAGACCTTTTATTTACAATTCAAAAGCAAATCGAAAGGCAAGCTGATCAGTTGGTCAGTTCACATGGTTTGTTCCCTTTTCATACAAACGCATGCGCGCGCGCGCGCACACACACACACACACACACACACACACACACACACGCACACACACAGAGTCAGTGAATAATTTTCATGTACACATTTTATAAATTACTAAATACAAAACTACACATGATATTCAAGAAATATACGCAAAGTTTAACATCATCTAAAACTAAAGAATGCACCATCTCTCATGTTAAAGATCCGACTACTGAAGACAGCCACAACCCACTTGTTAACAGAAATATTCCAGTTCCATAAATTCCCATAATTCACATTCACTGTATCTGCAATGGATGTTAGTACAGCAAAATTTCTTAACACTGAAATAATGCATGTTAGTAAAGCAAAACTAATATTATACCCCCATCATACAAACCACTAGCAATATTTGCTGAAAGTTTTTTTTTTTCAAATGCATTTTGACAGATTTTTCAATGCTAATTTTAACAAACAGCTTGTTCCATGGACTTTCTCACAAAAGAGGAGGCTGAAGACTGTGTAAACATGCAAGTTATCAGAGAAAATAGGATTCCTTTTAACCTCAATTTAAATTTAAATAAACATTACATTAATATGACTTGAGATATAACTCAAGGTCTTAGGTAATACAAGAGACAAGTATAATCTAAAAAAATTGAGGAATTCTACCCTTGAAAATAGTTTTTTTCGATATACCTACCTGTCTAAACCAATGTCTTATGTCCACTTGGCATGGAACAATGCCATAACATCAATACCCCCACCATAATAATGCCCACCCTTCCCTTCCTCCCCCACCCCAACCACCAAAAAAAAAAAAGGGGGGGGGGGGGGGGGGGTGGGGGGGGGGGGGGGAGCAGTGAGCTAACTTCCCCTCAATCCCCAGATAGGCCAGCAAGAGTGTTGTGTCCCTAGTGAGTTCACAACACTGCGGCATATTAGAACTAGATAGGTCTTCGCACCTTTTCTTGACTAAGCTGGGAGACGGGAGGACATCCTAATGGTTGGACAGGTAAGTATGTTGTTAAAGTTTTCTTAGTATCAAAATTCTTTTCTTCTCATGCTTACCTGTCCAAACAAATGCCTGAATTTCTGAAAGGATGGTGGAAGCAATATCACCTGAGAAGTAAGACATCATTTCTTTCTTCTTATCACATGAGAATGACTGTACAGTTCCTAGCCCAGAACTCGGCGCTAGAGGCTTAAAAGGCCTTTAAAAAAGGTCTCCTTCCATAGTCTGGAGATGTATAGTTCCCACTCTCCCTCAAAGGCTAACTAGGCAATAAGGAAAGATTAAACGCTAGCAGGATCAGGAAAAGGAGAAGACCCATAAGTGAGTACTGATGGTGCCAGCTACTACAAACTCAAGCATCCAAAAACAAAAAAGACAAAAAAAACTTTCCACACATCAAACAATGTCCATGGCTACTTGGACAAAATGCCAAAAAAAACTACACAGACAGAAAAGGCAGATACTGGCAGGGCAGGCAGATGAACTGGTGTCCAAAATCAGTGTGGATGTGTCGCCACCTGGGCAACTACCATCTCCACAAGGCAGTTGAGAGCTTCCATTTCTTCAGTCATATCATGCAGTCAAATCTGACAAAAAGAGTCCATGCCTTCTTGCCTGGTGCCCAACAAATGTAGGAGACCTTGATGTTTTGCAAGATGGAGCAACTGGCAGAAGCCCACCCTTCACGCACTCACACATCTGCACCAGGGAGAGCAGTTTCTGGACAAGGCATGAACCTCACTCATCCTCCTACCAGCAGGAGCCAGGGTGATTAAAAGAGCAGATCTTCAAGGTGAGGTTCCCAACAGAGCCACTGGTGTTGAGCATCAACGTCACTGGAGGCCAGAAACTCTAAGACCACTGGTAGGTTCCACTTGTGGCACCAACCTTGTCTTACCATTCCAAATGAGCAGTAAGTTATCAGCTCCAAAAGGAAGGGATCGTAGCCGATATCGAGGTCTCTCCCAAAAAGTCCAAAGGCTGTGGCAATGGCTGACCTGAATCCTCTAAAGGCACCTGCCCTTCTTCCTTAGCTGATTAAGTCTACTACATAGTAAGCCACAACTTCAACTTCAGCTTTTGCAGGAGAAATACCAGCCTAATTGCACTATTTGGAAAAGGCCTTCTACTTATTGTCATACACTTTCAAGGCAGACAATCTCTACCTAGCCATGGTCTTTTCCATGCAAAAGGGCGGAAACATCTTTCACCAGTGTTATCACCTGAAATGTATGGAGCGGAAAGAGAGAGAGATGTGGGGTCTGCATGCCACCCTCACCCCACCCCCCCACCTGGGCTGAAGAACACGTCCGATCTCACAGGCAGTGGCATGAATACCTTTACTAGAAGAGTGATCAAGAGACTGATTCAACGCTCATCCATTTCAACGAGCAAACCAGAATCACCTGACTCTTCTCTCTTGCCTCTGTGTTTAGAGAAACTGCCATAGTATCCACAGCAAAGGCTGAAGGGTCTGGAACAGGGGACACAAAAACTGGAAGCTCTTTGTTCTATCTACTGGTGAACAGGTCAATCTGAGGAGTTCCTGTGACCTTGTAAACTGATCTGAAAATGGACTTGTTTCACAACCTTTCCAAAGGAAGAACCTGAACCTTCTTGTAAAGACAGTCAGTACAAAGATTAGCTAGCCTGTAATGTGCTTTACATGCAGCAAGATCTTCATGGACTGACAGAACTTGCGAATAAAGACTGTCTGTGCATACTGTAACAATTCTGCTTCTCAGAACCGAGACCAACTGAGGGGGGGCAAGTAAGGCTGCTTTCATCTCAAGGACACTTATATGATCTCTTGCTTCCTGCAGAGTGGACAGAGATGAGATGAGATCAACCTGATTCACTCACATCAACACAATTTGTTTCCAACGACAGAAGGAGAAGAACAGGAATCCTGCACTTCAGTCACCTACATCTAGCCAGGCTGAAAAGAAGACGTGAAAACACTGGGTCATGAGCAACTTAATACTCCGCATTGCTATCGATTAAATCCAAGTCCCCATTGAAGAGGCTGTGGATAAATATATGACTAAGAGGGTCAAGTTCTGCAACAAAGGATGCCAGACTGATCATGATCTGAATGCTGAGACGAGATGCCAACTGAGAATGAAGAAGGAATAAAGCACATGACTACATCTTTTTGGCCCCTGCATCAAGAAGAAGAACTAGATTCAAATCTGTAAGAAATTACATGCATGGATGAACAACAGTCCAAATTCATCAAAAAAAAGTTCTAATATGGCACAATGTTATGAACTCAGGGAGTGATCCTGACATTTTGGTGTTGTTCCACACCAAGTGGGGATAAAGCATTTGTCTGGACAGGTAAGCATGAGGAAAAGGATTTTAACAAAAAAAAGCAACCTAAACCAACTGAACACACACACATACACACACATATTCTGTGTGAGTGTGTGTGTTTATGAAAATATCGAACAATTCACCCATCCCCTTATTCTGTCTGTGAACAAAATCTCCTATAACATATAACTTTATCCTATCATTAAAGCACTTTGCTCTGCTGTCCAAACTAGTTAAAGAAGAATTGCAGCTTTGAATCCTAGTATTGAAGTAACACACAAAGCACCTGACTTTTCCCCGCAATGTTCTGCTAGAAATCATTCCTAAAATGGCTACACTACCAGATTCTACAGTCCATTCTCATCAACAAAGCAAGTACTAAAATTGTTTAACCTTTGTTCTACTGGTACCACTTATATATCACCTACCCATTTGTTCACAAAATATGTAAATTATGGACAAAACAGTTCAGACATTAATATTATTCAATCAGAAACATTCAAATTCTTCAGTCCCACACAGGGTTAATACTATCCAGCCGACAGCGGCACGGACAGCATGATTCCTTGCCGCTGTACGCTCGCGCGTAGCGCTCACTCCCTGCCGATGCACATATTTGGCCACTTTTAATTTATTTTTACGGTTGCTAGACAACAACTGACAGTCTTGTGTTAGGTGTCACAGGAAAGAACAAACACTCAACTTATCAAATAGCAATTTCAAATCATTTACTTTCAATGTGTACACACAACTGTGCGTTGAAAAACATGTCTGACAAGTAGAAAAAATGCTTTGTTTGCATTCTATTCCGTTCTTTTACAACACCAAATCAGAAGATGAAGGGAAGGCTGCATCTTCAAACAATTCACTTTCCTCTTCTCTTTCAAAGTTTTCTATCTCTCTTTCACTCCCCTCATCACCAGATCCACTTTGTAAAATATGATTTCAAGCTCTTTCACTCCCCTCATCACCAGATCCACTTTGTAAAATATGATTTCAAGTGCTTCATTGAGCGAGAAATCGCTACCACCCCTTCGCCTGACCGACATTTTTTCTGGCACAGGAAATACGTGCCACACGCCGCGCACCAGTGCCCCAGTTTCTTTGTTGTTTCAAAGCTCCTGGGGTCAGCCAAGTTCACAATAGGCAACTGAAAGTATGGTCTACAACTCGCTCCAACATCCCCAAGACTAGTTACAGAGCTTATTTTCTTTGGATCATTTTCTGGAAAGTGTAGGAATTTTTTACGTTCCCGCCATGCGATAGTGGACGACACGGCAGAATGTACTGCTGTCTGTCCGTCATCCGGCCTTGCATGACACGGCACAAGGGAGAGAAATCCTGTCAGGCTCTATTGGCTGACACAGCTGGTAAAGGTTAACTATGTACCAGAAAACCCTAACACTGTTTTATCTGAACTGGTAAGTGCTTTAGTTTATTGATACAAACTATGTACCAGAACGATAATAAAAAAAAAAAATCATCTCCTTAGGAAAGAACTGTATTCTACCAATATCCACCCACTTGTTTCATATACTATGTACCAAATGATCAGTCACATGACATTCTACCAATACTGTCCCATCTATCTGACAAAATGTTCACTATCAGAGTAAAAATATTATACACTATTGATACAATCCAACTTAACAAATCATGTACCAGAACGTTTAAAAAATCATGCACAAAAATATTTTACAATATCGATACCAATTATATTTATAAACAGAACAATATACAAAACATTAATATTTTATCCAAAAAAAAAGCAGCAAAATTTACCAGCAGCGTCTGTCTTGTTCAACAAACTATGATGTACTAACTTTTTAAAACGTAATTTAATACATACATTATCATACATTTGTTAACCGTCTGTATAATGCACCATGGTTCACCAGTAATTAAAGTTCACAGTTTAGATTCTACAAGGTTCACTAAGCATATAACAGCCACTGAGCGTACCCACTTCTGTCACCATATCTATACTGCAATACATGTAGCCTCTGAAAGCACCCAGCTCAGTCACCAAATATGTTACAAGGCATACCTGTAGCCTTCAAAGAATCCAGTTCTGTCACCACATCTATTATGTAGCAACGCGTATCATAGCTTTTGGCAGTTCCCAGTTTGCATGATGATTATGAACAGAACCATCAAAACCCCAAAACTAAAAATAACACTTGATACAGGTAAAGACCCAGGCATCAGAAGTGTCTACTGGACAGAACAAAAAGGGGTGAGAAAGCAGGAACTGGAACACGAGGACTGGAAGTGGTCATCATGACTTTTTTTCATATGCTCATTTTTCATAGCGCTCTTTTTTCATTTAACCCTGAAAGACAGCAGAGGCAATATGAAAATAATTAGAATGTTACTAGCAAATAATCTGCAGCCCATGTTTTGCATTTTCCAACATATTAGCGAGATACATTTCCAGTAACAGTTGATTTCTGTTTACATTACATCGAGGTATGGCTCATCAAAATACAAATAATATTGCACAGTACAGCTTTCTGAACCCCTACCCCTCCTAACCTTGCTCACACCTTGTTCTTACTACCACCCCCCTCTGATTTGTTATTTCATTCCCATAATTCTTTATTTTATACTCTTTCTTCTGAAGATAGAAGGGTGACAATTCCAATGCCTGATCTGTCCTCCTCAGGAAACAGCATGAGTAGCCTAGTTTTTAACAATGCATGGTATGTACTTTTATATACAACAGCACATATCTACTGCCCAAGCAGCAAGCGGCACAACACCCATCATTCATGCAGCCCCAACAAGCCAAAAAGCCTGGGCATGGAACGAGGCAGGGTTACCCACTGACTGAAGGGACAAACCTTGGGGTGGCCACCGAGCTATCGTCACTCACTGTCTCAGTGGTGGAGGTGGCTATGGCGGCAGTGGTGGCTGGCTGATAAGAAACCATTGTCCACTGTCACAGCGACACTTTCAACTCCACGCCACAGATGGGAATTGCTCTCTCTCTTCCATTTCATGAGACTCAGCATCTTATGTTTACTTTCGGTGACATCACTACTTAACTTTAACCAGAAATGCATCAAAATCTCAGTTAATCATTTCAAATGGTTCTTTTCTTGAGAAAGCCTTCAACTTTTGATTTATGATTCAGATTATAATTCATCTTGCACAATCTACATACACTTATGTCCACATGAAAACCAGTGAATTTTTGAGAGAAATCAGCAATTCCCATCTCCTAGAGCACAGCAGAAATGCTAAAGTATCTGTTACTGAATCCAACACTCATACACATACACACATCCCCACCAGGGTGCTATGATAACAAAGCTCTGTGTGTGCACAACAACAAAAAGCACAAACAATGCACACACACACAAAACTGCATACAGCAGACACAAAACCATGCTTTCATCCTTTGTATTTGTACAAGTCTGAGAAACACCAAAAATCAAGACCAAAAATAACACATTAAAAAAAGACACATGGGTCTACCTGGGAAAAGTATTTTGTCCCAACTGTAAAAGGCATTTTCTCTTACAATTAGAATGCTTAGTTATCCACATTGTGTGCACTACATAGTTAATTAATTGCACTGTACAGTTCTGTCCCACAGTTCACTCCCATAAATCATCAATGTATTTCACTGTATTGTAGTACTGCTGTTCATTGCACTGCACTGTCACTGTACTGCACTTACAACACTGTGCTCACTTTGTTCATGGTGTTGTACTTAAAAGTATAGCACAGAACTACACTGAACTGCCTGTCTTTCCCTGCATCTCTCCGTTAATGCAGTGCTCAGAACTATAATGAACTGTCCTGTTCTTCATGCGTTGTACCAGAAATGCAGTGCATACTACACTACATTGTCCTGCTGTTCATTGCACTGAAACACTAATACAAAGCATAGAATTATACTAAACTGTGTTTTTGTCAACTGAACTGCACAGCCAATGCACAGCACAGTCCTACACTGAACAGTCACTCTGCTTTTTTGCACAGCACTGTTAATGTAGTGTGCAGTACTACACTGAATCATCTCATTGTTCTTTGCACTGCACACGTTAATGCAGTGCACAGTACTACGCTGAACCGTCTCATTGTTCTTTGCACTGCACCGTTAATGCAGTGCACAGTACTACGCTGAACCGTCTCATTGTTCTTTGCACTGCACCGTTAATGCAGTGCACAGTACTACGCTGAACCGTCTCACTGTTCTTTGCACTGCACCGTTAATGCAGTGCACAGTACTACGCTGAACCGTCTCATTTGTTCTTTGCACTGCACCGTTAGTGTAGCGCACAGTACCATGCTGAATCGTCTCACTGTTCTTTGCACTGTGCTGTAAATGTTGTGCGCAGTACTATGCTGAACTGTCCTGTTGTTCTTTGCATGGTATGTTAATGCGGTGCACAGCATGACACTGAACTGCCCTGTTGTTCTTTGCATGGTATGTTAATGCGGTGCACAGCATGACACTGAACTGCCCTGTTGTGCTTTGCATGGTATGTTAATGCGGTGCACAGCATGACACTGAACTGTCCTTTTGTTCTTTGCAATGGACTGCTATACAGAACACAGCACTACACTGAAACGCCCCCTTGAGCACAGTATTACAAAACAAAGACTTGTCCTGCTGTTCTTCCCACTGCATTGTAAAGCAGAGCACAATACTGCCCTGATCTATACTGCTATTCATTTTTCACTGTTAATGCGGAGCACAAAACTAAAGTGAAATGCCCTGCTGTTCTTTTCACTGCACTGATACTGTTTTGCTCTGCACCAGACTGTCCTGTTGTTCATTGCATTCCACTGCATGCATTATTTTCATGTAACTCCATAAACTCCACAATCAAAATCAGGTTTTAAAAAAAAATATCCATTTGATTTCATCAAGTATTTCACCAATTTACCGAAAAGGATGAAAGCATTCCTATCCAAAAAAAACAACAAACCATAAACATTAAACAAAATTATATACATAACAATGCAAACACATATATATATATATATATATATATATATATATATATATATATATATATATATATATATATATATATATAAATGTACATATATACGCATATATGAGCCAGACCACAGCAATTCTCACTGCAATGCACACAAACTAAACAGTTTGAAAGACAAGGAAGAAAAACAATAACAACAAAATTCTGTTACAAATGAAAGCCAAACCTGCCCAAACATATTAACAGCAACTCGCAAAACAATATCAATCAACAGAAAAGGGTGTAAACAATTATTTCAGCCACTCAAAAAACAGTATATGAACAACAACAAAAAATTCAACCTAGGACTAAAACAAAAAAAGATACGAGGATCCAGGTGTATATAATATAAACAAGGTACAACCTGACATATACAGTCATCATTTTTATACTCCCTGGTAGATGAATAATGAGTAATGGAATAAAGAGAAAAAAAAGTGTGCCAACCTGCGGGGTTAATCCCCATCCTGTGCTAGCCGCAGGGGTCATAGGGGTCAGACCAGTCATACCCATACTAGGACCCTGTAGCAAAACATGTACACATACTCCACTGCACCACATCTATGAAGCACAACAGAAGGCATCTACAGAAAGAACAACTGATCATAAACAAAAACAACAAAATCACAACAATGAACCATGCATTCACAGATGAGGACTATACACATGTAGCATCGATGCTACCACCAGTAAGGACTGGGAGGACACACTGCTGTTTACAAAGGTGTAGCTCTTCATAATCCTCATTACAGACAGTGCATTAAAGCTCTGGACAAAGTCCATTTGAATCCACAAACCTGAAAACTCCATGTCTTTTCAACCAACTTTATTCCACATTTCACATGCACAGGCAGCAGTGTTAGTCACCTAGTCAAAAATATGAACCCATCCGTTTACGCTGACTTGATCGGATATTCATTTATCCCGTCTAGCTTTGATACATGAAATTGCTGCTGCATTTTTTTAATCACGTATGTATACATCTTTAAGTATTTTTAACGCTCTTTGGTTTCGGATCAATTTATACAATCTGAATTTGTCAAAGTTAAGTTCATTATGCCCCTCAAGTCTCAATCACTCTATTCACATAATATTCCAAACTGTTTGACTTTTTCAAAGTTAAGTTCATTACGCCCCTCACATCTTAATCTCTCTATTCATATAATCGACAAGACTGTTAGAATTTTTCAAAGTTAAGTCCATTATGTCCTTCATGTCTCAATCTCGTTTTTTCATATAATATAATATTCCAGACTGTTACACTTGGAGATGAAATGCGTTTCTTTCATTCTTGATCCACATACCTCTTCTCCTCTCATCTTCTATGGAAAATATATATCTTGATTGAAAAAAAGGGGTTACCTGAGGCATTATGCCTGGGGCCATATTCATCTGCATAGGCATAGGTCCTTGCATTCCCATCGCCATGGGATTTCCTGTCTGTAAGAATCCAATAATATGAGACTTACACACAGATGGCATTGCCAAATCTCTCTCTCTCTCTCTCTCACATGTGCACACACACACACACGCGCACACACACACACACACACACACACACACACACACAAAAACCCACCCAACAATATGATACTCAAAACCAAAATACACCCCCACAGACACACTCAAAACTACTAAAATATTCAATCATTCCCGCACAAACTTATGATAAAACAGCAGCCTGTGCAAAAACAGTTAGCCTAAACAGAATACCTATACCATCTACACAAAAGATTTTGTTTAGCAACAGACACCCGCTGGCACTTCTATCCTCCAAAGATAGAGAAAAAAATAGAAAGGAAATAAAACTGGACATTATGCATGCATCAGTAACACAATATTTTATTCCCAGTCAGTTCTTTTTTAAAACTTTTTAACGGGGAGTTGCTTTTTTTCTTTTTTAATTGCATTATCTGTGTAGGGCTGTGAGTGTTTGCATGTGTACAAAATACTCCACCAGCGTGTGGGCTCTCAGGAGAGATCTGCTAATCACCATGGGCATGTTCATTGCGGCGGACATGGACACTTGATTGGTGGACGTCATGTTCATGGTCATGGAGGTATTGGCTGCAGGGGCAGGGCCGGGCGTGGCAAACATGTCAAACAGGTCACCAGAGCTTCGGGACCTGACGATTGTCCCGCTGATGATGGCGCTGCGGAGGTGCTGGACGCTGAGCTGAACTGGGTGAAGTCGGCAAAACCCTGGCTCCTGATTGGAAAAGGGTTGGCACAGTCAATTATAGGCTATCTTTGCTTTCATCATAGCCCACTTATCCAAAGACGGTTCTTTCAGGCTTGCCACCCCAAAGAAAATAAAATAGCATGTGAATTTCTCATATCAAGGTGAAAATAACAACAACAATAGGTTTTTAAACTGAGTAGATAATTTACACCATATTGATTGAAATATCCAAACAGACAACGAAAGGTTATGTGGGGTGCGACTTATAAAATGCCATTTATCAAACAGCACAGAAGATCTGACAGCTACGCCCATTTCAACAGTTGAACTCTCACTCTCTTGTGACCAAACAAAAAAAAGAAAAAGAACAAACGAAAACAGCCATTCATAAACTGTATTTTTTTAAGGCATATAACTGATTTTCATAGCTTAATTTTGATCCCTGTCTAGCCTCATCATGATGATCACTTACAAGCACTTATTATGTGACAGTACGCTATACAATCTTTACGAAAAAAGGAAAGGGAAAAACCCTCACATTCCCACCTTTGTTTCAGATTTGATTTACTTTTTGTAGACAAGCAATTCCAATCCTTTCATGCACACAGCTTTTTTTTTCTAACCATAGGTTTAAAAAAAAAATGAAAATATTAACATGATTCTTAAAAGTTTTGTATCAAATGTGACCAAAAAAGGTCAATTAAGGCAAGTCAGAAGATAAAGTGGTAAGGGTGAAGAACTTCAGCTTACAATTTACATATATTTCAGTTTAAATTACCAAAACTTTTAGAATCAAACTCTAAACATAAAACTTACTTCATATATTTCAGTTTAAATTACCAAAACTTTTAGAATCAAACTCTAAACATAAAACTGACTTCACATTTTTTTTCATCGTAATTGAAATGAGCAGCAGTAATAACTCACCCTGTTGGTGAGGCAGCATTGGTATTCTGAAACTGTGCAAAATCCCCAAAGTCACTGCTGCCTGCACACGTACACACAAAACACCGTTACATTTCAAGTACTACACACTTTCAAAGGGATTATTTCCATTCTCTCATTTATCAGTCTGACATTATTCTTTGTCCTGAACTACCTTCCAAGTAGCAATCCTTCTGTTTCAAATATACTACTGTTAACACAGTAAAAATGACGAGCATGCCCCTGTGCTGTCTGGATGTAAGACTTCAGCTAAATCTCACACCAGTGGCTGCCATAACTCGTCTGAACATGTGAAAATACTTTCATAAATAGCATGCCATCTGATCAACTGATGAACAAGTCGTATTTTAGAAAAAATAACAGCAAACAACAGATCAATATTTAGGTGCACACATGTGCGCACACACACACACACACACACACACACACTTAGTTAGCTATTTCAATGTAAAAATGTTACAAACCAAATTCCTTCTCACTAAACATAGTTTTCTTTTTAACAAATCAGAATGTTTCTCACCTTGGCCACTATCTGTCCCTCTTGGGTCGAAGTCATCTGCAGTGCCGCTCTGACTGCTCTGAAAGCTGGAAAAGTCTGCAAAGTCGCTCCCATTGCTTTGTCCTGAAGGGCCCATGTCTATCAGACTGGGACCCCCCAACTCCCCTGTCTGACTCTGTCCACATGCCAAACACATATCCATATCATACAACGAAGATTAGACAATATCAAACACAGGAACCTCTTCTCTTCCTCCCCATTCTCTCCCTTGACCCTTCCCAAACCATCATTCTCTTCCCTCAAACTCTGTCCAACATGCGAAACATACATCACTTTCATATGACATGATCATGGAACATCAGACTCCGGAAGTTACTCACCCCACCTCCCGCCCTCCTTCCCCACTCTTTGTACTTCCTTGCCTCTTTACCAAAAGCACTCTCCTCCATCAAACAGCCAAATGTACAACATTTACACATGGTTACACATGGCAGGGATCATGGAATGTCAGAGTTGGGAAGTGGAACTCCCCCACCAAATCCCAGTCTTTTCCTTGACCCCTCCACAAAACCACTCTCTTCTTCCGTCCAACTCTATTCCAGTCACACAAGACAGGCATCATGGAATATCTGACATGGGTAGCACCTTTCTTTTTTTTTTTGTACCTTTTTGTTGCTTTCACTGCCTAAAACAGACGCTGCAGCCCCCAGGTCAAGTTGCTTGCCCACGGAGCGAGTTCGCCGGTTTGTCACAATTTTTTCTGTGCGTGTTGTCTGTGTCTGTTCCACTGAGGTATATTCATCATTGTCCCTGAACTCGTCCTTGAACTGGCGGGTCACGCTTGCGCTCACGGTCACCAGAGTCACTGTCATGGTCACGACTTTTTCCATACTCTCTGCTACGATCTCCACGGTCTAGGTCATCATCACGGAAATCTCTGTCTCTGCCCGATACTCTTTGAAGTCATTATCATCATCCTCACTGAAACAAATATATAGGAGAGATTATCATCTCTCTGACTTGGTTTTTTTTTTTTTAAATAATGCATACAATTCTGTTTTTTAAAGATGTTTTGGTAATAACTTTTATAAAATATAACTTTAAGCTGCAGGAAGTACAATGAATTTGTACAATGTATTTTTTCTAATTGTGCCTAGACATGGATAAAAGTTACTTTTTCCAGCGTAATTCTTTAACTGTGCTTTACTATACTTTAAAGTTACTTTTTCCAATGTAAGTCCCATAGTATCATCATCATCATCACCATCCTGATCAAAAACAATGGTGAAAAAAAATGTGTCAATTGTTGTGGCTTTCCTATCCTGCTTTATGGTTTCTGGGTTTTAATTTCTCCTAAACACCTGCATTGGAAGTGGCTGGAGTCAAAAGTCCCCAGCTTACGAAGATTCATGGGGAACTTTTGCCGGAAGGACAAGATGATGGCCTTCTTCCAGAATAGGACACTATGTATGTATGAATCAAGAACGGAGATCTTATATTTGCAAACTGTAGGCTTAGTAAGTGATGCCCCATGTATGCTGGATCAGCACCACTGAACACCACTGAAGTGACCCAATACTGGTGCAGTTCCTCCACAAGTGGGCCACCTACTGATGACCTGGTATCAACAGCTCCCTGTGGACTGGTTGTACTGAGACTGGTACATAATAAGCGCAGTACTGGTTGTTGAGTGTAGGTGGTGAGGTGGCCTGAGCAACATGACAGTATGGCCACGTCGTGGGCAAAGACAGCAGGGAGCAAAGGGCATAATATGCAAGTTGCTTCGGTTTGTCCTCTTTGCTGCAGCCAACCAGCTGTACACCCAACATCACACGCATCCACAGAGAAACACATGAATTACAGCCAACAGAAGCCTTGAAAGGCCCCACATCGGCTGACAAGTCACCATCACACTGTCAGAGAAAAGGGGCCAGAGACACCACAGCATGGACAGCAGCAAACAAAGCAAGACAGCAGCAGTGAAAGAACAGGGAAAGTGACCGAAGATGAACAACCAAGCAACGTAACACAGTCAAAAAAATATCATTTAATACATATACATAAAAAAAAGGAAGATAAAAGAGACGAAAACAAAATGAAATAGGAATTTCAAACAGAAAAAGGAAAATGATGCCAGTGGAAAACAAACAAAGAAAGCTGAAAAAAAGGAAAAAGAAAGAAGCGCCACCTAATCACATACTCCACATTTACAACTGGACAAGACAGGGAGAACGTTATGAAACTCATAAAGACTAAATAAATGAAAAAAACGAATTTGAAAGAAGCGCCACCTAATCACATACTCCATATTTACAACTGGACAAGACAGGGAGAACGTTATCAATCTCATAAAGACTAAATGAATGAAAAAACGAATTTTTGAAAACTTATATTAATTCAATAACAATTTTTCTGCAATGAATTTTTCATTTAAATCTGAAACAAATTTGTACTCCATACAGCTTAATCATCAAATTTGAAACCTTGTAACACACATGATAAGAATCACATCAAAGGTCTACACGTGCACAAACACATAAATACAGACACAATATTCTTTTTTTCTAAAGTCTTCCTCCTCAACCTCCTAACCTGGTACTTATAATCTGGGTGCAGACTTGCTCCATGCCTTATGCACATCAAAGTAAACATGAATTACATATTCAAGTGACAACAGAATATATATTGTTCACAGTGAACTAAATCTCTACATAAATATTACACATTTCATTCAACCAAAATACTGAGGTCAATCATATTCACGCACTATGCAAGTAACATAGAAATCTAAATATACTTTTGACTGGACTTTTGCCACACAAACACCAAAAACAAAATCTTTTAAAAACAAACAAAACAAAACAAAAAAACAAACAAATAAAACCCAGGTTATTGAAGAGATCATGCAGTGCATTATCTCAGAGACACTAACAATAATGATCCAATGAACCGCTCTGTATCCATAAATCAAACAATCAAAAAATTCATTTCACCCATTTTTGTTCAGTTGTATTAATCTAAGCAAACTTGTAACAAACACAACTTGTGATCCCAGAGTCAAAACAATTATCTGTTTCCCTCATTCACATTGAAAAATGATAGTTGTTACTGCACTAGATACGCACAGTGCTACTTGCATACTGCTGCATCAATCATATATTCAGGAATATGCAACTTAAAAATAACAGTACTTTAACATCAAATTTTCATTATTTTGTTCTGAAATTACTATATTTTTTCACAATCACGGGAGAAGATAATGACGATGTGAAGGAATTCTTCTCTGGTCTGAGATTACATGGCAAGTCTGTGATCCATGCTTCCTTACACTGATATATCTTGGCGTTAACCTGGCTCAGGAGAGATTTATAATTATAAAAGTGCAGTGCTGTTTGGAAATTTGTACATCACTTGCTGAGATACATCCATGAAGTGGAAAATAAAGGACAGAAGGTTGTCCTCACTGCATCAATTACTAGCAGGCTAACAAAATGCTGATAAGCAGATTATGATTAGCCCAACTCCAACAACAATGACTGAATTATAAAATATGTGTCAACTACTATAAAGAGCAGTCTTACGTATAACACATTTTTAATCTTACATGTCTAGGGCTGCAAAGTTTAAGTTCACCATTTTTGTGCGATGATAAGCATAGATGATTTGTGTAACATCTTACAATATTTCAGATTTGTTAAATAAAAATCCTGGATGTAAAATGTTCAGAAAATGTATTCAAAACTTTGAAAATAATATTTAAGACGCAAGATCAAAATATGCGTAATGAATAAACCCACTTCACAAAATGTTTATGACTAAACAGGACAACAGAACTTTATATAACATGATCAAATTCTAACACATGTACCCCCAAATCATTCTGCAAGATAACTGTCTAAACATCCACCACAACCATAGTGCTGTTTTTCTAGATGAGATATAAAAAGAAATACAATACGTGTTCCACAAGAACAACACAGGCTGGCAGGCAGGCAGGCAGGCAGGCAGGCAGGCAAGAATAAGAGAGAGACCACCCATGCAATCAACGTACTAGTCATACTTATCAGGGCCACGGCGGCCAGAAGCTCGATTCCACAGGTCCTTTGCTTTGTCGATGGCTTCTCCCAACTACTGATTTCTTTCCATCACTCCAATCATCAATCTCATTCATGCCACGACTTCTCCTTGGCTCCTCATCAAATCTGTCACCTGTGTCCAAAAACAACTCAAAAAGTGACTTTGTTTTCATGATAAGGACAGTAATTTTCAATGTTACACTGACAATAAAGTATAATTCTCAAAAAGAAGAACAAAACTGTTACCTGTGCTGACTTTTTACTGAGAATATTTTCATTTCTTCAAAATAAAAGAACTCAAATGTTCATCATATTTCAAAAGTACAGACAATACGTTGGCAGCAAACTCAATACACTGATGTGTCCACACACACACACACACACACACACACACACACACACACACACACACACACACACACACACACATGCAAACTCTAGATTAATGCGAGGTTTCAGATTTACCCATATCCCAGCATGCCATGAAATGCATACACCTTTGCAAGAATTGAACATTTACCAGATTTACAAGTCTGTATAAAGCTTCCTTAAAGTAAAGAAAATATCAAAACTCTTTCCTTTCAAATACCCATTTTAACAGTTAAGGAAGCAATCAATGAGTCAAACTGATAAACTCACACCCATTTACTCACCAGACATGAACACACACATACTTATTCATACACCCTGTAACTTGTACCTCTTCTGTTTCATCACAAGCTATTAACACTATAATAATGCACTGTTGAGCTCACTGTATCGGAAGCCTCCCTGCGTGTCGCTAGACACTCCACGAACTTGTCCTTGTTTTTCTTGGCTTTTTTTTTCCTTTCCTCTCTCAGCCGCTCATCGTTCTGGATGAACTCCAGCAGCTCCTTCACTTTGTGCCGCACTGAAAACATTTGTACAACCGTACCTCTCAATTACCTCTACCTGAAATCCTTTACACGTAGACTGATCTAGAGGATCAAATATTGCAGTAAATCCTAACCTTTTAACAAACTTTTCACTCCATATCCACCATTTTCCTATCGGTAATCCATCCATCGAAGCTGACTTTGTGTTTCGTTTCCAAACCCCATATTGGGAACAGCTGAGTAATAAAATGTGGAATTCTGATTCCTCTGTTCCAGCTCCAGGATTTGCCATTTGCAGTATGCTTCCTTATGGGCAAAAAGGTTTTTTTTTTTTATTAATATAATTTATTTAGTTTCTTATGACTAGCCCATGCGGTGGAAGTGGTTAGTATCAAATATTCCTGGCAGGAAGGTCATGGATTCTTCATCCAAGACCAGCTCCTACCCAGAGTTGAGTTTACCATGGGTGAAGATGGGAAGAAAGGAACCACACAGTCAAGTTTCATTCACTTAACGTCAAAGCCTCTGCCAATGTTGTCCAAATTTTCTGACCAACACAGCAGATCTCTACTTTTCTCCAGCCTGGCTGACGCCAAAATATATTACGAAAGACAGCTTGGAGAACAGCCCTGTCATGCAGTCTCAAACCAGAATGTCACTCCACAGTATCATCTTTATCACCCTCATCGATCAGCACTGGATCAAAAAGTCTCAAATTCTGTGGCTCTTCATGCTTTGTTCTCATGACGATCTCAGTTTTAATTTGCTCTCATCTATGTCATGTCCTTTGTGAATCCATGTCAAGTCACCAGCACTAGCAAGTTCACTGGGACTGTCACTGGGTGGATGGCACCCTTTGCAGGGGAGATCCTAACTAACACTGACTCCACAGATATGCAGTGATTGTCCTCAGCATGGGGCTTAGCAGCTGGTGTCCTGCCTATATTGGATCAGAGCAGGCAGCACTGAACACCACCTATATACTTGGCAGCAATGCAGTGACTCTTTTGATGGGTTGCCTCATGATGACTGGACACCGACTGTTCCTTGTAGATTGCTAGTGCCTGGCTGCAGCTGGACATGACAAATTGTGGCTGTGATGGAAGGCCAGAGGAGTGGCGTAGGGGCATTGCCGATGAAGTGGCGCAGAAAAAATGACCGGTCCAAAAAAAAAAAAAGGGGGGGGGGTGGGAGGGGGGGGGGGGGGAAGCGAGTTAAAGGGTGATAAACGTAAGAAGACTGAGGCAGCCTTACTGAAAACAAGGTAACATACAAATGAACATGCATAACAAGGTGCAAAGTATAGATAACCTGATACACAACATGAAACTGATCACTCTATTCCCCTCATCTACACCAAAACACACACATTATTACAAACACTCTTTGCACAATCTCTCTATGTCACATTCTAACACCATCATTCACATACACACAAACACACCAAAGTGCACACACACACGCAACCAAAGTACACACACACACACACACACACACACACACACACACTGACACACAAACTTTTATCCCAGCTGCAATGCAGCTGCTAAACACAAAACTGATTAAAGTTATCAGGACATTACCATTGACTCCTTGGTCTTTGCCGTTTTCGTCAGTGAAGGAGTAGTTCTCTAGCCCCCTTAGGTCGTAGATGTGTTCCCTGGCACTCGTCACCACACGCTCTGAACCATTCCTCACCAAGTATGACAATAACAGCAATGACTGAAAAAACAACATGACACAGAGTAGAAACAGCACTCAAAGACAAACTTCAGCTGAACAACGACTTACAGACCTATAGGTTGTAAGCTTAGCTGTAAGCTTTATATCATTTAAAGTGAAACTGATAGCAAATTACGATTTTGAAAAAATCAAAAATACAACAACAAAAAAAATCACAGAAAGAAATAAAAGAAAACATCACTGTTTGCGATTTAAAAAATTCTCAGAAAATGAAGGGTATGAGAAGAAAATAAAATCATTAACACTGGGTGACAATGATACAATGACAGCTTTAGAAGATCACAATCGCAATGAAACAGCACACTTTCAGACAGCTTAATGGCCTGAGCAACTCACTTTGTACACTCTGCGCCAGTTCTTCTTGTTCTCGTGGAACATGCGTTTCCATAGCATGCCCATCACTTCAGGGAAGTGCTCATATGTGAAAGTGTACTGCGCTATTTCCTTCATTGCCTGCCCATGTGGACCCCACGCATCGTCGTTGGTGGCTTCTCGAACCTTGGTCTCCACTTCAGAGTAGTTCATCACCACATTGGTGCTGTTGAACAGATTAACTTGTGATGGGTTGTTTGTTTTTCAGACTTTGATATTAAATCATGCTGTTTTTGGTCATTTACACATTCAATTTTCTTTCCTCTAAACAAAAATCAAACCTGAGTATTGTTCCCCGCCCTAGACTTTCAAGCCTGTTCAGGCGTTTCACAATTTGCTCTCCACATTGATCATTTATTTCACTTGATAAGTTGATCACACTGTTCAAAGTGCTTTTTTTTTTTTCAGAGAACTATATTCTCTGCGTGTGCATGCACGTGTGCAACAATGTAAGTGTGTAACTGTGTGAAGATGAAGATGAATGTGCACATGCATCTAAATTTTCTTTTTTTATGTTTTGTTTGTCTATAGTATCAAAAGACGTGCTCAGTTCAGATCATGGGTACAGGAAGTGTCACACACAAGTGATGTGAACTGCTACATATTTTGTTCAAAATAGCAGATATATTTCTTAGCACTCGCAGAAGTGAAAATCAGACAATTTTGAGCAAGAAAGAATGTTTTCTACCTTTCAATGACTTCTGATTATTCAAAGCTAAATTCTTCTACTAGGAACCAGGTGTATCTTTTATCAGCAAACGTGCACTGGTTTTCAATTTTTAATAAGGCTTTTTTTTTTTCAAATAATGATTTGGCTACTATGTTGTTGCAAACCTTGCTATTACCACGCAAAACAAAATTCAATAACAATATTAACATTAATAACAATAGCCATAGTGAATTCTTTCAGCATAGCAATCATCGTTATAAACAGATAAAATAATAATTTTCTTTATTTGAATTTACAACCGTCATTTCAAAGTTTTTTTTATCATATTTTCACCGACAGTAAATTAAAACAGACACTAAAAATATTTATTGCTTTTTTTCGCCCCACGATTAAGCTAGTAAATGCCACGATTTCAATCTTTGCTCGTAACTAAGATGTCAATATTTCAATTCAATAGTAACAAACAATTGCACCAATTATCTTTAAAAAATAAGATTTTTGCTTTCAAAAATAAAAGAAAAATTTTCTAACTAATGTAGGTAATTGTAAGATCTCTACTGTGTCTTTTTTAAGATATCTCCATACTGTGTGTATACAAATCTATCAACTTTTACCTTAAGGAAAAAGGTGCTAATTGATCAAACTTAATTCCAATACCTACACTGAATTACTACTGATCTCTTACACCATCAAAAGAGACTTTAGTTGCCTGACTGTATGGAAGATGGACTGAGAGAATGCAAACACCTTCTTCTGTATCTAACACTGATTTTAGAATTCAATGTCCACATCATGAACTGAATAATGTATTCACATAAGTCCTTTTAAAGTTAAAGTTAGAGCTACGAAATCACCTTCAAACTTTCAACATAAACAATGTTACTTAACAGTGATGCATTTGATATATATCATTTTTTTTAATTTCCAGAAATTACCCACATATATGGTACATTTCTGTATTTCTGTTTATAACACTGAATATGAAACTGTTCTGTTAAACATAAGAGAGAGCCCCACCCCCCACCCCCACCCCCACCCCACCATGGATTTTTTAAGCTGGCACATGGTTATGATTTGGTAAATAAAAAATCAAGCATTAGTTTAAAATTTTTCACTTGCCTGAAGACAAGTTCTGAATGAACTTGACTTGCCCAGCATCGTAACACACTAGCCTCAAACAGTTGGACAATGGTTAATGTTAAGCCCAGAACATGTGTACTTTGCTTCGTGAATTTTTAGATGGGTTCTCTGAATGAGCGAGTTACCATCAAAATCAGCAATATGACTGTCAGATGGAACTACATATTTTCTACAGGCTGACTGACCGCAGTTTAAACATAACTTCGTAATCTTGGATGTTCATTTTTGTAACATTTACATGATATTCCTATTTCAAACTGATCTCGCCTTCCACTCAATCTGCTGAATCTGATTCCATTAAACTTCTAAGCAGCATAAAAGCAGTATGACTCAGCTATTATGCAGGTCCCAAACTGTACTTTGGGCCGAGTCTTAAGGTCCATTTTCACACATGCAAGATAAAGTGTGAAATTATACCCCACAGATATTTACATCTATCTATGAAAATTTCAAATTTAGAAATGCAAGCAGGAAAAATACTTGAACCAAGTAACACACATGACAAGCTTGCACTAAGCATGCTCGTGACATAAAAAGAAATCTAAATCGACACATAATATGTGTGCAAACTGAAGTAAGCAAGTGTGTGCGTATGCATGCACACACACACACACACACGCACGCACACACACACACACACACACACACACACGCACGCACACACACACACATACTCAAAGGGTCTCATTCTTACACACACACACATACATACGTACAAAGTTTCATTCGTGTATACATTCTCTCTCTCTCTCTCTCTCTCTCTCTCTCTCTCTCTCTCTCTCTCACTCACACACACACACACACACACACACACACACACACACACTCACACTCACTCACTCACTCACTCACTCACTCACACTCATTCACTCACTCACACACACACACACACACACCACACACACACACACACACACACCATTAGATTCACATTCTCTACAATCACATTCCTATACACACAAACACACAGAAATACACACACACATACACACAGAGGGAGAGAGAGAGTGAGAGGAGGGAAGGTATCAGTGACAATGTGACAAAAACTATCACTGTCACTGGTCTTTCTCTCTTCCTGATAGACAGATGATCTGCTTTCTGTGAAGTTTCTCTCAACCACATTCTGATTGGCAATGGTGAGAATAATTCCAGTATAGAATGGCTTTTGCATTCATTAATAACCAGGTTAAAACAGAAGGAAGAAATGCTTTGATGTGGCAATGGAATTATTTTCACACTGGTCAAAGATTGTTTGCCCATTTGTTCTGTACATCAATAGCTTTGAATTGGTATCTATGGTCCGTCAAACCCCACTACAGGGCAGTTCTCTACTTTTTCTTTTAACTTAAGACTAGCAAGTGCACTTAACTGTCAGAACACATTCTGATGATAATCTGCTTCAATAGCTTTGAATAAAAAAATTAGCCAAGATGCAAAATCAGCAGAATACATGATGCATGACTGCAATTCAGAACCCTTGTTTTAGGAAAACTGAAAACACAGCCAAGCTCAATTACTAAATCTGTCTATGAACACAGTATACACACTAGAATGTACATAATCACAAGACTCTTTTAAGTTTTAAATTTCAAAATAACAAAATAATGATAAATAAAGCTACCCCTTCCACACTCAGTAAAGTTCTACATTTGTTTATTGTAAATGCCTAGGGCATTCAATTGATCAGGCATTTATAAATGTTCTTAACATAAATAGTAATAATAACAATACCATTATTCAGCTCGAGAGACAGTCTGCGGCCACACAATTTAGTTTTATCAAACTGAGGTGATGGTATTGGAGGTAGGTGTGTTTACATTTTCATTTCTGACAATTGTCACTGTCACACTAACAACACAAATGAATGGGTCTAACACTGTTCCTCTGTGGATCAACTAGTCATCCATGTACAGCTTTCCTGTCTGCTTGTTTCACTATTTGACAATATATTGTCTATTTAACACTGGACAGACTGACAAAAAAGTTGAGTTTAAATCTATCCTCATATACAGTGTCCACAGTCACAGCTGGCAATGGGGGGTGGGTGGTGGGGGTGGAAATGGAAAACCCTGATAGTAATAGTTTATGGGGATTTGGGAATGGAAAACCCTAATTTACTGAAAGAGGAGGTTCGAGTTCTTACTCCAAACCACCGAAAAACTACACAAATTTCACGCTGATTAGTAATTTAGAGTAACGAAAAGGATCAGACTTGGGTGTCAAACTAATATAGCTGACACAAAATTCCATTAACTTGTTTTTAAAAGCTGTTTTCGCTCTGTGTAAACTTCGAAACTACAGTGCCTAGGGCTGGAGTGTTGCGGGAGAAAATGGGAGGGGCAGTCTGACATCATTCAACACTTTTGAGACAAACAGTTTGCCCCCAAACTTCAGTATTTTGACAGTTTAGAGTTTACTAGGGATGATGAAGTGATTTTTTTTCCAAACAAAAAAGCCCTGTTAAATTCATGCTGGCCGTTGGGAATAAACTAGGTCATCTTATCAACTTATGATGAGTCGTCAATGTACTCGTGTCAAACAGGAACCGGACATCTTGTCGTCAGGTCGAGGGGGGCAACTCCTCCATCTGATCTCAAAGACAATAACAAAATATACTTTACACTTGTCTGTGAGTTCGCGAATTTTCCACATACTGATCATCGTAATGCCTTTTACAACAACTTTTTTTTCCTATAACAAAGTTTCCTCTCTGAAACAATCGGATGATGTCCGATTTTCCGCAGCCAAATCCACAACGGAAGTCTGCCTGGCTCGAGGCGTACGACGACAGATTTGATCACGTGATCAATTCAGACGAAACATGAAAGTTCCCTGCCATTCTGTTTCTACTTTCTTTCTTTCTGAAGAACACTGGTGCGCGCGCAAGAAAAAAAAACCCAGAAACCTCGACACTGACACGTGAACAGTACAAACAAAACTCCACACTACGCTCCTTTCTCGTCTGGATGATACAAATAGAAAGGTAAAAATAACTAAACATGAAATGCAGAAGTGAAAACAGTACTTTTGGAGCGACGAACAATTGCCGATGGGTTTAAACCTGTCGAGATTCGGACGGCGAAAGGAGGGAGAGCCTAAAACATAGCTGATTTAGAAATGTGCTAAGAGGAAAGGGAATAATGGAAGCAGATTGAGCAAACTGAAACAAAAAAGATGTCGGGGGGGGGGGGGGGGGGGGGGGGATGGGGCGGGGGTATGCCAGTTCTTCAACCTTAAAGCCAATATCTCATTTCAAACGATCTCCTGCCAAGCTGTTTCGTAGCCCCTCACCCTCTCCCTATCTGGGATACCGGTGTGCCAGGTAGTCCACCGCCTGAACTGTCTCCTACGCAAAGCCGTTTTTGTTTTTTGTTGATTTACGTTACAAACATCGGGATCGCGTGCGCGCGCGCGCGCGCGTGCGCGTGTGTGTGTGTGTGTGTGTGTAGAGGGTGTGTGTGTGTGTGTGTGGGGGGGGGGGGGGGTGATAGGGAGTCCAGTGCTCGCTTCTCATGGAGCTACTGCTCGACTATCGAATCCCCAGGATACTTACACGATGGACTGGAGCAGCACTTCAAGAGCGAACTGTCATCCTACTATTTGGACCTCATAAACTTTCTATGGGATTACCTCGAGATTCTCCCCTCTCCCCTGATTTATACAACGTGTATACTAAAGGCCTTTCACACCTCAATAGAAACGGAATTGCTCAAATGTTCACACCAACAGATGACAGTCTGATCTACAAAACATCAAAGAATGTACAAGAAAGAACAAAACCAACTCGGGAGCAGCTGAACAACTTTGCTCAATGGTGTCAAGAAACTGAATCGTCCATCACCCCTACAAAAGCCTAGACATTGGTCTGCATTCTCAACAACAAGACATCAAGACAATTTCCTGCTGTCCTGAAGTTTGGTCTGGTCAGAAGGAGCTGAGGTGTTGTCAGGATGCTTCTCATGGAGTTGCAAATCCTTGGGAAGTCCCAGGATGGTAGGTCCCTCTGAGTTGGTAACAAAAAAATTCCGCCTTGTGCCAGTCAGAGTCTTCATACCTGCACTGAAGTTGAATGACACCAGTTTCCTTCAATGGAATACCAACTCAATCACCTAACAACCTATTTGGGTATAGGATTTGACAGATTGCTGACCTTTAGGAAGCATGTTGAGGATATTGTTCTTAAAGGCAAAAGGGCCTGTCTGCCACGAAAGCAATGGCAGCTTAGGCCATTGAACGGCGTCATCTCTACCGACTGTATCACACAGTTGTACTCAGTGTGACTGATTATGGATTAAGGCTTACAACACTCTCCAAGAACAATCTTCATAATTAGAAAGAATTCAAAATGAAGCAATGAGTTTGATCCTGGGAACCACGAAGGATAGGCTACAGCAGTTGAAACTATGCGATACCTGCTTGACCTTCCTTCAATACAGGCAAGACGCAAGCTAAAACAGGTGAAAGCATATTTCAGAGCACTTGAAATCCACAAAACCCACTATATGCGGCGGTCTAGGAAACAAGTGGCACTCGCTCAGGACGTGGAAAAAATCATGGATGGGATAGGCAGAAGACAATATACAGCTTGTGTGCCAGTTAGCAGAACTCAAAGAATTCTGCCAAATTGCCATCGCTCCAGAACTTGGGAGAGACTGTCGATAATGGCCAGAAGGCAAAACCAATGCAGAGATTCAGATGCACAAAAGAAGATACTGTTATATACAATGATGGTTCCGTCACCAAAGCTAAATCAGGCCGAGGTTTTACAGAGTAGCAAAATGGCCAAACTACCCAGGAAGGAAATGTATACAGGTGCATACAGTTTAAAAACTTGATGTCTAACAGTGGAGGCAGAAGCAATGACAAAAACACTGCTGACTCTCATCCACAGACGAATTTAAAAGTCAACAAGCCATGATACTG
>JADBJO010000154.1:1016615-1029115 GCA_016801955.1 Conus betulinus
TTTATAGTATTATATTTTTAAAAGACACTTTTTATTATTGTCATATCGTAATTGATCTCATAATTTTGCTTGAACTTATAGGCCCACAACGTCATGAGTGGGAAAAGGAATGTTAGCAGCCAAATCAGACCTAGTAAGCTTGTATTAGTACCTTAATGTGAATATCGTATAATATATGTACTCCATCCTCACGGTATGTATGATATGTATGTATTGATATGTAAGGACAGCTTTAGTTTCTACAGTTACATGGAATGTTCACATTGTGACAATAATCTGTAATTCTTCGGTGAGGTGCCCACATTCATATAGCAGTTTTTCATTAAAGTCACATAGAGACATCAGCCGCGGTGATATTAGTAACTCTACTTGTACTTACTTGTACTTGTAGTACTTGTACTTGTAGTTTTCGATGTTGAAAGATCTTTCTAAGATCGGTTCATCGCTCTATTGATGTGCCATATAACTGACTGACGTAATGGTGGGAAGATTGTCAATGTCAGTTGAAATCAGCTGTTTGGTTCATAGCATTTGGGATTATGAAGACTAGGATGATCTGACCAATGGGCATCAAGTCTGTTTTTGAAGGTATTCAGGGTGGGTGCTGTCACACTACTGACTCAGGAAGGCTGTTCCATATCATCACCACTCTCTCTGAGAAGAAATTGCCTCGGACTTGCCGGCGCGCTTGGTTTTTGGCGAGTTTCTTGCTGTGACCTCTGGTCTCACGTCCTGTGTATGGTTTAAATTGCGGGCTTGTTGCATTATAGATCCCTGTGACGTACTTGTATGTGTCAATCATGTCGCCTCGGAGCCTTCTGAATTCTAGGCTGGGGAGCTTCAGTTCTCGGAGACATTCAGGGTAGGGCTTCTCTTTCAGTCTTTCCAATAAATTTTGTAGCTCGACGCTGCACGTCTTCCACATCCTGCTGTAGACCTTTCTGCCAGTAGTGTGGGGACCAAACAGAATGTCCATACTCCAGCATCGGCCTAACCAGTGACTTGTAGCTCTAGCTGAACAAAGGTAGGATCTGAGAGGTGTTCGAAGGATCTTCTGACTACTCCAAGTGTTCGACTGGCTTTGGCTGTAGTCAAGCAAAAACTCTAAGATAAAAACAAAATCCAGTGTCCTCAAAAAGCATCAATGAACAGTAAAGAAAGGGAAATTGAAAGAAAATACCATTGGCAAAGAAATTGGGATACAAATAAGAAAAGAGTTCTACACAAAAAGGGAAAATTTCAGACAATGCTTGAGGATTTAGTAAGGATGTAAGGGAGGTAAAAAACTGTGCTGCCAGTTTTAGTGGTCAGCTCAGCAGTTTAATAACAGAATTGTCAGCAACATCAGCACTTACAACAGCTAAGAATTATGCAAAATAACATTTATTTGGATCTCATAAAAGATGTGATCTACTTGATTGCCTAAGGCTGAGCACATAATTTGTAGTTACTGAAAAAAACACAAGCAAAAATTCCGGAAGATTGAGCATGTTGTTTGGGTCTACATGCATACATTATGCTCTGATTTAGCACTAGTAATAGCAATACTTTGAGACATTAGATGCATGTATATATATATATACATATATACATGCATCTAATCTATATATAATATTTACGTCTCTTCCCTCACTACCTTACCTGCTGGCACTCAGGGAGGATGTCATGTGCTGGCGAAGGCAAATAAAGCCGAAAATTTCATTTACAACCACGACAGCTTGTTGTCCTTGTGTCTCTTTTTTCTTTGGGATATATATATATATATATATATATATATATACATATATATATATATATCATTATGAGCAGTAAAGTTCTTTGTGTATGAAACACTGGTACATTTCACTAATCAATGATAAATTAGTGTTTGGATTTTCATGCCGGTTTTTGTGAAGTTATCTGTGTCATCAGAACTTGCATGTTTGTTTATGAAATGAATGAATGCTTATTTGGGGCTACATGTTTCTGTAAAGGTCATATCTGTTATACAGCTGTAACTCATGTGTTTGATCATGGATGAACACAAATCATTTAGGGCTTTATAACTTGTTTCTGTTTCAGTGTGGTCCAGACAAGTCTTGTCCTGACAGCAGCATGCTGTTATTTGTTGTGAGTATTTTTTCTTTTCGATACTGGCCTATTTCAGCCCTTTTTTCCCCTTTGTTCATGCATTTAGAAAATACTTGTCATTGCAGCATGGGAGACCAGTACTGTTGTGGCCACCAAAGTATGGCATTTTCATATATTTGAAAGTTTTATGTTAGATTACTGCTGTGGAACTGTGAGATATATATATCATTTGTGGCCAGTCTGCCTGTGTGTATGTAACTCTGTGTGTGTGTGTGTGTGTGTGTGTGTGTGTGTGTGTGTGTGTGTGTGTGTGTGTGTGTGTGTGTGAATAGGTGAATGTATGTGTTTTGGGGGATATGTTTATGTGTGGGTATGCTGGGTACAAGTGCAGTTTTTGTGTGTGTGTGTGTGTGTGTGTGTGTGTGTGTGTCATGTGTGTGTGTGTGTGTGAAGACACTGAGCTGGTTCAGTAGTAGTGCATAGAATTCGCACTCAGACGTTGGGAGTCTGAATCCTACTGGTGCCTATCATGAAAACTGCCTGTTCATTCACCATCTCAGTTTGATATCAGTGCAGATATCACCTGTCGTGGATGTGGACATTAAATCTCCGTGTAACTAACTGTGTCACTGCGTGTGTTCGAGTGTGTCAGAGTGAGTGCATGTGCATGTTTGAGAATGTATTGCTTGTATGAAGCATGTATGTTTTTTGTGGGTGGATGGTGCCCAAATGCCTGTGAACAAGGTGGTGGAGGTAGTTTTTGTGACGTGGGTACTTTTTTTTTTTTCTATGCACACATACACACACACACACACACACACACACACACACACACACACACACACACACACACACACACACACACACACACACACACACACACACACAAACACACACACATGCAGAAAAGACACTCGAGCATGTCAAAATAAGCAGACTTGCGCACATAGGTAAGTGGATATCGTTAATCAGTCCGGGTGTGAAAAGATGTGTTTTTACGGAGATTTTAAAAGTCTTAAAGAGTCTGTGTTACTCAGAGAAGAAGGCAGACCATTGCACAGAGCAGGTGCCATGTAAGAGAAAGATTGTTGACTTGAAGTTTTCAGGCGAGCAGAGAGGAAGCCGAAGCAGACAACAATTGGTGGATGAGTGTAAGTTGCGAGACGGAACATAGAGATGAAGGAGGTCAGAGAGGTAGGAGGGAGCCAGATTATTCAGTGAGTGATTGAAAACCAGGAGAAGAACTTTAAGGTCAATGCGAGATTGAATAGGGAACCAGTGTAGGGATGACAAGATTGGTGAGATGTGATCAGATCTAGAGGAGTGGGGGATCAGACGGGCAGCATTGTTCTGATCTTTTTGAAGTTTAGAGATGAGCCCTGAGGGACAACGGGCAAGGAGGGAGTTACAATAGTCAAGCCAAGATGGAACAAAGCACAGATTAGAGTCTTCAGGGCATTTTGAGTGAGAAAGTGTTTTGAAATACATACATACATGTACAAGTATAGATTGATGGAAGGAAGGATTATAGAGAGATTGAACAATTCAGGTACTAGCTCTTTATGCACCCAAGTTTGTTCTCAGGTTTTCGTTCTTTCTTATTTTGGTCCCTGTTGCAAAGATTCTCACTGTACCTCATGTCCTATTCCACTACCCCTCGTTTGACATTGTCTGACCAAATTCCCGCATTCTCTCTACCAGAAACAGAAGCAACATAGACCTTGAAGCCTCAGATTTTGTGCCATTATTGATACGTAGTAGTAGTAGTAACTAGTAACTAGTAGTAGTAGATTTCATTTTACATCTTTTCACAAAGATATGTTAGATATTGATATGTACCTGACTCACCAGTTTACACAGGTTGTAAAGATTTTGTTTTCAAGAGCATGTATTTATTTCTTTGGCTACATTAGTACATATAGATTTATATCCTATCAAGATTTTGTTTTCAAGAGCATGTATTTATTTCTTTTGGCTACATATAGATTTATATCCTATTAAAGTCTTCCTCCTTCCAAAACGCGCAGGGCGCATGCACACGTGCGCGCGCATGTGTGTGTGTGTGTGCATGTGTGTGTGTGTGTGTGCGTGTGTGTGTGTGTGTGTGTGTGTGTGTGTGTGTGTGTGTGTGCGTGCGTGCGTGCGTGCGTGTGTGTGTGTGTGTGTGTGTGTGTGTGTGTGTGTGTGTGTGTGTGTGGTGTGTGTGTAGCATTAATATCTTTGTCTGTACTAGATTTATATCCCAGCAGAAACTCCTTCCATCTAAAGCCCTTTTTCTTGGAACATTTATTTCTTTGTCTCTGCAGTAGATTTACGTTTGAATGAAGACTTCCTTGTTTTAAGACCCAATGGGAAGGGATTTCTGAAGGTTGCAAGGGAGAGATCCTGCAGTACTTTTTATGCTTTTGTCCTATTTATTTATTTATTTATTTTTTTTTTTTTTTTTACAAAATATATCGTCATTCAAATGTTTGTGTGTATGAACATGTGTGCATACACACACACACACACACACACACACGCACACACACACACACCCACACACACACACACACACACACACACATATATATATGCACACAAGCACATGCATATACTATAGGTACACAGGCACACACATGCATTCATACATGCATGCACATGTACACAAACATGTTATTGTTATAGTTGAGATGTGTCTTTATGGCTATCTTTTATGCATTTGTGTGTGTACATGTGTGTGTACATGTGTGTGTACATGTGTGTGTGTGGTGTGTGTGTGTGTGTGTGTGTGTGTGTGTGTGTGTGTGTACCTGCCATTATTTCAGGTACTTCCCTGTGTACTTTGAACAGTCATGTGCATATCTGTGCCTGCACTATTTATGGTTGTTTTGTGTACATGTGTTACAGCTGGATCTCCACTTACCTGTGTCAGCTGAACCCTCAGATTGGTCCACAGTTGGAGACGCACCTCATAAGGCTTATGCACTTGAGTGGCCAAAAGAATAGTGAGCTTTTTCATTGATATTTTTTTTTTGGGGGGGGGGGGGGGGGGGGGGGGGGGGGGGGGGGGGGAGCCAAAAATGGAACAAAAAACAGGATTGTCATGCCATTAGGATGTTATTCTTATTCATGTAACTAAAAAAAAAAAAAAAAAAAAAAAGAAAGAGTAAGAAAAGGATAGAATATTATCAGCTGACTTTCTATTTTACATTCATGAATGTAAACTGCTTCAAAGTCAATCTCTGAATATACAAAGAATCAATGTTTAGTATTGGCAGACAAAGATAATACTTGGTGGCTTTTATGTGCATGTATTTGTGTCAAGTCAAAATTATTTTAATTGAAGGCTGAAGAATAATCGGTCAAGCTTTTTTTTTTACATCCTGCCCTTGTGTGTGTGTGTGTGTGTGTGTGTGTGTGTGTGTGTGTGTGTGTGTGTGTGTGAAGGTCAGTAGAAAGTTATGTCATGTAAAGGTGTCTTTGTGTTGTGTCAGCTTTCAGGTTTCTTCAGAAATCTGCCTTATTTTCATGCAGTACAATGATTTCATAGTAAGTGTAGCAAGCCTAAACTGGGTCTAGGCCCAAATGCCTGACCTATTTACCAAAGTTCAAATGATATATTTCAGTAGATTTTCAAATGACATATCAGTCTGTCTAGTCTCTATTGAAACTGGGTTCAACAGTTCACACACACAAAAAATCAATTTGTTTATGATCAGACTGAAAGACTTGTACTCATGTATATATGCAGCTTATACACAGTATTACAGCATAATTCCTCTTTGACATTCACAACTAATTTTATGTTCTTAACTGAACAAGAAAAAGAATCCATTCAAACTCACCCTCAGTAAGTCTTTATTTGGACCTTAAATGGAAGTCTTCAAGATTTCCAGTATAATCATTATACAACAGTCACTGTCAAACCAATCAAAAACAACACAGTATAAAATGTTTCATTGTTAAAAAACTTCATAAGGACACTTCCTGACACCTGCATGTTTGCTGTACATGTATACATGTACACATATACACATATAGCTGTGCCTCTCTCAAAACACTAAAGTTTGTATTCAAACAACTTGGAATAACAAATCCTAGGTTCTGAGATTTAATCTTCAGTTATGGCCATAAGGTTCTACACAAAAGACAAATTTCCAGGTGTTCTTATACTGATCTTTAACGTACAGGTATTCATAGACTGTATCCAAGTTGCTTGTAATACTAACAAACATACACAACATTCATTTTCTCTCTGTTCTTTTTTCAGGTTCAGAGTCAGGAGGAAGGGTTAGCTTCTAGAGATCTGGTATGCCATGCAGATCTACTTCACCCTTTTGATGAGAATAGATGTACTAGAAAATCAAAGTATACATCTTATGTTGTAGTTTTCTTGGTCATTTCTATGGTTGTAGATAGATGACTGATTGGTTGATTTATCAACTGTGTTGAGTAGTCAGCACTGAAAAGAATAACATTTGTATTGGGTCATTTGACAGGTGATTTGATTGGTGTATAGAGTTGTTGGTTGTGAGGGGAAAAATGTGATTGTGTGTTTTTGTTTTACTCAAATGGGTGTGCATTTTGGAGTTGGATAAAATGTATACTGTTAACAAATATTCAGCTTTTTATTTTGTTTTGTTTTATTACTTGTTGTACATTGTTATTGTTCATTTACTTCAGCCATACATTGTGGTTTATTCAAGATTTATTGAAGGAAGTATATCATCGAATCTCTCTCTCTTTTAAAAAAAAAAAGAAAAGTGCTTAATCATTTTGTTGACAGATCTGAAACACAACAGCTATTTTTTACCTCTGTTACTTGTTAGTAATAAGGTGTGTACTGAAATTCAGCAGGAGTTTAGAGGTAGTTGATGCATTTCTCGCTGTTGTTTATGGATTATGAGTTTTGTAAAATGGATGACTTTCTTTCCAAGTCCTGTTTTGTAGGAAAAGATATGTTCTGAATCAAGGATAGTGATCAATGTAAAAATGAAAAAAAAGAACAGCCTCAGTACTTCAAGCAATTTCAACTCCAAATAAGACAGTTTTGAAAGAAAGTGATTAGAATAGTTTGACCATCTCCATTTAGAAATGAATCAGGTACATTGCTCTTCATGAGCGCGAGTTTGTAGGTTTTGTGTGTGTGTGTGTGTGTATGTGTGTGTGTGTGTGTGTGTGTGTGTGTGTGTGTGTGTGTATGTGTGTGTGTGTGTGTGTATGTGTGTGTTTTCAAATGAAATTCTTTGGAAATTGAATGTGACATGCAGAAAACAATACACAGATCTGAGAATTAGTTACAACGGTTTGCTTGCAAAAATATTAGTTGGGGCAGGGTGAGGGTGAATTCCGATTTTGATAACTTGTTCAATATTTTCAAGTTTGACCGCATAAACTGTTATATGATCACCATAGTCTGTTTCTAGTCTTGCCCTGTCTTGATTTCTTTGAAGGACACTGGCAAGTTCAGAATTTTTGTTCCATGTGTAATGTTTGAATTCTTTGAAATGAATAAATAAATACTTTCATGTACAGTTAAAAGATCTTCTACGGGTGGTCTGTGGGACAGTGGATTTGGGCACAGCCATCACTGTTGATCTTCAAATGATCTTCAACAGGTGGTCTGTGGGAGAGGAGTAGGAAACAGCTATCATTGTTGGTGTTAAGGGCCTTCTGTGCGTGGTCTGTGGTGGGGTGATAAAGTTCAAGTAGGCCTACTACAACTTATGCTGAAGGTCTTCTGTGTGTGGACTGTTCTCAACTGATTTGCATTCAAGCCTCTGCTTATATGCCCACTCTGTTTGATAAATGATGAAGGAGCTCTGTGGTGCATTTCCTGTGATGTACCACACACTATAAAAGATGTCTATGCAGAATGTTGTGCTTACATGATGTCGGACACTGTTGATGCTGTACTTCACAGTAAACTCCATGAAAACCTCGTTGACATATATCTCACTTAATTATGATTTTCAAATCTTGAGAGATGAAAAAATTTTTCATCTCTCTATGATTTTATGGAAGAAAGATTTTAAAGCAATTTTACCATGTAATAAAAAAATCTGTTTCAATGAGGTGTGTGTGTGTGTGTGTGTCACTGTGTGTGTGTGTGTGTGTGTGTGTGTGTGTGAGAGAGAGAGAGAGAGAGAGATAGACAGACAGACAGACAGATATTTTAAGAGAGTTGTTTTGATCAGGTGAAGGTCTTCTGTGTGTGGACTGTTCTCAACTGATTTGCATTCAAGCCTCTGCTTATATGCCCACTCTGTTTGATAAATGATGAAGGAGCTCTGTGGTGCATTTCCTGTGATGTACCACACACTATAAAAGATGTCTATGCAGAATGTTGTGCTTACATGATGTTGGACACTGTTGATGCTGTACTTCACAGTAAACTCCATGAAAACCTCGTTGACATATATCTCACTTAATTATGATTTTCAAATTCTTGAGAGATGAAAAAAATTTCATCTCTCTATGATTTTATGGAAGAAAGATTTTAAAGCAATTTTACCATGTAATAAAAAAATCTGTTTCAATGAGGTGTGTGTGTGTGTGTGTCACTGTGTGTGTGTGTGTGTGTGTGTGAGAGAGAGAGAGAGAGAGAGAGAGAGAGATATAGACAGACAGACAGATATTTTAAGAGAGTTGTTTTGATCAGTGACGGCCATGATATGGCTCTTTGCTATAAGCAGCATGAATCAAATTATAGGGGTTGTTCAACCCTCACCTATCACAGTTGATCGCTAAGAGGTGTGGTTCAACCTGTATTATGTGCAACACTAATTCGTAATGTTATTAGATTGTTTTGACACACTGTTTCTTCACAAAGGCTTATTCCCTTCAGGGTAGTCATCACACAACAATGCAGATTTATATACATTCATTCCTCATCTGTTCTCAAAAGTTTCCATACAAATGTCTTGAATATTACATTTATTGTTGGCCATCTTGCTTTCATGAAAACATCAAATGGTCTAGAGATTGCACATCTGAACAGTATGTTTTATTATGAGGTTATTTTGTTACTTTAAACCATTCAAGATAATCCTGCAACAACATGAAAATTCAAAAACAAATGTTTGTCCTACAGACATATAGTTTAATCTATGAGAAATAATCCTGCAGCAGCACAAATTCAAGACCAAATGTTTATCCTAAAGTCACACTGAAATCACCAATGCAACACATGCATTATAAACAATGGATTTGAATTTTGTTTCGAATTAGCACAAATCTGTCCACATTGAAAATGTATTTTGGTAAAGTTCAGCACCTGGGCATTTATTAATTAACAATTACCGAATCGCAACCTTCTTAAAAAATCAATGCACTGAAGAAAGCTCAAGTTAAACACCCTGAAAGGGTTTTTCCCCCTGTTTTGATTGTTTTTATAAACCCGTTAGAAACTTTCCAACAACAACAAAATCCAGACCTTCCAAAGAGGATTATACACACTCTATTTCGATCTTTTCAAAAACAAAAACAAAAATCAAACGTATATTGAAGACAAAGAAAGAAAAAAGGTTGACATGGAACATTCTAGCCTCTTCGTGCTGAGGACGTATATGAACGTTGAGTACAGTTCAACCATGCTTGCTAAAGACGTATATATAGCCTACGTCCGCCTCATTTGAAAACTTTTCTGTTTCTGTTTTTTTTTTGGGATTCTAGTAGGCACCAACAAGAAAGTTCAATATATGTATATATATATATATATATATATATATATATATATATGAATTATTCATGAGGAGCTTTTTGTGGTAAATTTCTTGTCTGAGTGATACCGACTGGGCTGTGACTCCTTTTGACATGTGAGAAGGGTTCTCTGGGGACACACACCCCGATTCCTGACTCTCATCTCCAGCACAGCTGTGTGGCAGCTGCATTAGGGCCAGATACCCGTCTTCCCTAAATGTCCCCTTGTAACTGGTCAAGTGGGTCTAGGTATGTGCTGTTCAATAGGAAATGGCCTGTAGTATTTCATTGATAAAAAAAACAATTCAGTGTCATTTTTTTTCCCAAATTGTCAAAAAACTATTTGTCACGAGACGAAGACAATTTTTGTATAATCTGTTTTAATCAACCGACCCTTACCCTCCTTTCCCTCCCACCTTTGAGAAAAAGTAAGAAATGATAACCATAATGATGATTATGATACCGATGATAATAACAATAAAAAAATAGTAAGAAGAAGACGAAGAAGAAGAAAATAAATCATGATGATGATGATGATGATGACGATGATGATGATGATGGTGATGATGATGATTAAAAAAAAAAAAAAATAATATAGTGATAATGATGAAAATAATGATAATGACGATGACGATGATAATAATAATAATAGCAATAATAATACTGATAACGATGATAACGATAATAGATGAAACAAAAATTAATAATAACAATGATAATAATAACAATAATAATAATAACAATAATAATGATAACAGCAACAACAATAATAATAATGATATATAATAATGATAATGATAATGGTTACAGTAATGATGATTGCATAAGTGAACACAGAGCAGGAATGTGTTTTCAAAGCCGTGCTGTAGGCTATTGCCCTGCCATGAGGCTGGACAGGGCTGACCAGGCACCCCGTTCTTCCCTGAGCTACAGGAGGCTTAATTTCTTCTTCCCCACCTCCACCCCCAACATCCCCCACCCTCCTTTCTGCACTCCGGCCAGCTGACCTGGAGCAGCCAATTTCCAGAGTTTGATTGGTCAGCACGCTAAGATAGTGCGTGAATGCGGGACGTGTAAAGCCGAGTGATGCTGGGGCACTAGACAAGCGTTTTCCCACAGCTTGTAGCGGAATCGTCTGTGTTCCCTGAAGACAATGAAGTGAAGTGTGTCTTCCTCTACGTGATTAGGGAAAAAAAATTGTGTGTACGTTCTAAGCCCAGAACGGTAGCCTCTTTTAGCGTGTGCTTCGAGGGGGAGGATCATTGCACTGTGGACTATGTTGTTTACGTAGCAGACTGGAGGTTTGTCCAAAACCCAGGAAATTATTCTGCTGAACCCTAACATAGGACTTTGGTGGTTTTGCCCAAAACTAGCTTTAAAGAACTTCAAGATTCCTTTAAAGGAGTACAAGGAAATATATGTGGATCGTTGAGTCTTTCAGTGTTTTTCAACACGGAAATAAATGTACAGCTTTGAGTTTTTAACTGTTTTTCTGCCTAGAAGCTTTATTTACCGCCCGATGAAAAGTGTTTTGATGAACTCTGTGTAAGTTCTCTTTCTGAGGCGTGTAGTTCAGAGTTTTCCCGCGTATTGGCTGAGAAGCCCCGACTACATAGTATGCTGCTTTTCGGTGGCGTTTCCGTTCATACCCTCCTTGGAATTAAGATATTGCAACATTTTCTGGGTTTTTTTAGTCTTTTGAGGTCCCCGGGTGGTGACTCTGTTCAGGCCAGTCTCCTGCTTGTGTATGTGTGAGAGATTTTCTTGAAACAGATGTTGAGTTACATTCTATGTTAATTGTGTGCTGTCAGTTTTCGACTTGCTTTCTGCTAAGTGAGTGGTGCAGAGTGCGATTTCCTTATGCATTCTCTCCCTTTGCACATCAGAGAGTCGTATCCTCACACGCAGGTCATTCATCCAGACAGACAGCCTGTCACACACACACACACACACACACACACACACACACACACACACACACACGTGCGGACACACACACACACACGCACACACACTCACACTCACACACACACACACACACACACACACACACACACACACACACACAGAGGATGTATTATGTGGTGTGTGTGTGTGTGTGTGTGTGTGTGTGTGTGTGTGTGTGTGCACTATACCTATTTGCCTCTGAAAAAATCATATTGACGAACAACACTTTTGGTTCTGGAGGTTAAGTGGCCAATTCATTTTCATTCTTCTCATAATTATCATCAAAAATCATGATCAGAACAAAGAACTGTACTCTCAGATTCTCACTCATGCAATGACGAGAAAACTTCCCGTCGGACAAAACAAAAAGAGAGTTTCCGTTTTAGTTAAATGAATATACTTTTCTATTACGCACACACAATTCTTTCTGCTATGACTTCACACAAAGATATTACCCTTTCTTTTCAAGTTTGGCATCAAGGGTGCCACACAAAATATTCGTTTTTACAAAGTTCCCTGCTCCTCACAGACTTGTAACACTTTCCTTTCTCAGTTTTGGCCTCAGACAGCTTCAAATTCTGTTCAATCTCCACGGCTTGTATAACTAACTAACTAACGAACTAATTACCCACACGCCTACCTACCTGCCTGCCTACCTACCTACCTACCTACCTACCTACCTACTTACATACCTACCTAGGATAGACAGTAAGTAGATAAACAAATAAATGAATAATAAACTCACAAACTATTCCTTGGTCCTCTCAACAAACAGTAGACTACTTGCCCCTACTTTATTA